>JAEUWL010000072.1:0-26822 GCA_018524415.1 Podaxis rugospora
GTAGAGTTCAAATCATATGAGCACATACTGCATAGGTGAACATACGATGGGGATCATCGTTCATGATTTGCGTGGCAGTGGACACTGTCTTCAAGTGGTTTTAGACAATCATGTCAGTCATACAGCAGATACCTCATGGTTCAGGCACTCACATCGTTGACTAATTGGCTATCACTCTCCTGCTTGAATTCCATGATGACTGCCGTTTCCACCAAAGACATGCTCTCCAAAGGGGGAAAGTTGGTCATGCGACCATCTACCTTGAATGTTGTCCCCTCGATTCCTGAAGACATCCACTTTGTGGAACAATCCTCAAACTGGAACAGACGGCGGCGTATATCACCTTCTTCAGAATGACATTCGACCTGGCCGAGTTTGTGAAAGATTTCGAATAATTGGCTGAAAACACGTTGTTCGGTGTCCTTGATCTGTGAGGGAGGCTCTTCGAAGCCTTGCCAGACCAAGCCCTCTACTCTCTCAGTCTCGTTACCAGAATCCTTGACGTGCACCTCGCTTCCATCAAGCGCATTGCCTTGGTTGGTATCTTCACTTCTGCTAAGCCCATCAAATTTGCCGTCCTCATTCGCACTCAGCTCATCCTCTTCACTCTCATCTGTATTCCCCACATCTTCCTGACTCTCCTGACTCTCCTCAACCCCTTCACTCTCATTGACCTCCATGCTCTCCTCATCCCCTTCACTCTCAGCATCCTCCATGCTCTCCTCATTCTCATCGCCCTCCGCACTCTCCTGATTGTCAGTACTCTCCTTCTTAGATGTTGACTTGTTACCTCCACCCTCAGAATTCCCACCAGGTTGCGCTTCGCCACCTCCACTATCATGGGTCTCGACGGGTATCAAAACCTGCGGGATTCTGACCCCATTGTGGAGATTGTTGAAGGCTCTGTTCACAGACTCATTGGACGGTCGGAGGGAGCATAATAATTGAGAAAGTCGTCGACAGTGCAAATAACCATTTCCTGGTCCATCTATTCTCAATAAGGCCTCTAAGTGTGACCTGGTCGTATCTTTCCCCCACGGGTTTCGCGCTCCGCGGTGTCGAGCTAGAGATATGGTCAGCGGCGCAGTGAAACTAAATGAACTGCTCACGTGGGTAGCGAGTCTTGTTTCTTTGCAGGTATTTGCGGCGGACTAAGGAACATCATGATCAACTCTTGTTGGGGCAATAGAAACAATGCACTCACTTTGATGGCTGTTGGTTCCTCGGTGGCTTTTTCGTCCTTTGCCTTGAACTTGAAGACGATATATGACTAGATATTGCTCTGTTGTGGTAACTATTGAATATCGTGCCGTAGACTTGTGATCGAAATACCTCACGGAAGCACCAGTGGTGGCGAAGATGCATAAATTTCAGTCAATTGTCCCGCAAGAAATTATCGATGGGATACTGGAATATCGTTCCGGCGCTTTCAAGAGGGCCATGTGCATTTTTGCACTTCACCACAATCTGTCAATGATGCACTGCAGGAATACATTAACATGCAAAGACGACCAAGGGAGCGGCCCAAAACACGCCAGGCGCAGAACCACAGCAGCGCTGTGCTAACTCTTTGATGTCCGATTAAACATCTCCCGCATGGAGTAAAATTTCAGAAGGTTGCGGAATAAGTTCACGATTCTCACAAATTGGACATTGCAGTTGTGACCAAGGCTATAAACTCCACACAACAAACAGTTTTCATCACAGGAACTAGGATGGTGTCGGGGATCGATGTTTCTGGGGGCTGGGTAAAAGCCTGGACCCTCTTGCAGAATGATGTACATATCGTCACAAGTAACACCCTTCTAGTGTTACTAGGCCTGCTAGCCATAGAGCGCCTTCATTAATATGTTAGAAAAGGTCGCGCCCAGTATATCTGACCTTTTTAAAAACCTCCCAGTTCGGTGGTACTGGTCATCGATTCTCTTACATTGTTTGCACTTGAGCTGACGTTTCGATATATAATGGCTTGGGAAACTACTGCTCCCCAGCGACCAACTGCTGGAGAGAATGGCCCCTATTATCTTCACTTTCGAGTTCTTGTCCCTGTATCCGATGTGTGTCCCTTTCTCCGTCGTGGTATTTCATCAAGCTAAAAGTGTCCAATCTATCCGTGGAGGACGGGCACGTGTTGCGATCCTGTGCAATGTCCAGAAGGGCAGCAAGGCGGCACCACCAGCGAGGGACCCAATATGACATACATTGAAATCGAAGCTTGCTGTAAATTGGCAACGCCTATCATCAGAAAGGAGTATTCCATAGCATTCGAGGGTTATAGATTGTTATCGCCTTCTCCCTGCCACACCAGCGTTTCTCCGCCTTGCTACACTATGGCAGATGTAGTCGAGGAACAGCCCCACCTGTTGAAGATAGCAATCACACGGGTCAGGCTTGTCAATGTATGTCGACTCACCCGTTCTGAGTTCTGAATCTGCTGACGCGAGGGGCTGCAGTATACCAATCATATGTGGTGCTCAACACATGCAAGTGAATCACTCAAATAGGACGAGAAATTCGCTTCGTTGACAGTCCTGGTGGGTCAGCTCCCTACATCTCAATGTCTGCAACTTGGCTTGATAAAATCTGCCCGCTATTGAGATCCTGGACTGGTTGATGATGCTGAAGCTCGAGGCTTTTACTAATCTGGACCTCGGTCATGGGAGCGTCATGAAAGTCTTGCACTTAATCACCCACTATGCACCTTCCCCGTCGTCTCTTTCATCATGTATCGTAAGACTCCTTTACCTTCCAACCCCAATTGACCTGTTGCTCAAATGGCCTTACAACCGCAGATCAATCTGGCTATGCCTTATCCGAACATGCATGCAAAACCCGCATATGATCCCGGGGGACATGTAGGTTTTCCTGTCAAATCCGGCAAGTTTTTTTTGACACTCTCACCCTAACCGTTCGCAACGCACTGACACTAGTCGTGAGCCACGATCTTAATGGAGAAATCATCACAGGACTCGAACTCTTCGGAGGACGAACGCTATCAAACAGACTTTGGGAAACTGAGGAAAGTCTGGACACAGAATACTTCAAGACCCTACGAAGCATCGTCGATGATTGGGGGAAGTATCCTAGATGTCGGCATAAACCAAAAAAAGTAGCTGGCAATTCGAACAATACGGTCCTGAGTGACTACCTTAGAATAGAGACTCGCCGCATTAGCTCCATAAGCCAATCTTCACTCTTCTCATATGCGAACCCAATCCTTCGATCACATCCAGGCAACCCGTTTGACCCTGACAGGGAACAAAACTTGTACCCCGTGAATTATTGTGGATCAAGGATAAATGGGACCCAGATCGAAATGTTGTATGGTACGACAGAAGAGCTGTTGGGGTCCCCGTAACTAGAGATGTGGATGTGGTTTCATCTCACCTCAACAACCCTAGCACAACCATGTCGACGCCCAGGCTGAGGTATGGAATCCACCAAGTTGTATGAATCCCAATGTCACTGACAACAGTGCTCTGTTAAAATTCGTGCATCGTCCCTCAGGCTCTGAGTACCAGTCCTGCATCTTAACCTGTCTCGTATCTTGGTAAATATATCACTACTGTAACTTTGAGTACAAAGTTTCCATTAGTCTCTGACGGGAGTTGATAACAATTCCGGGGCGAGGTTTGGTGAGGGAAGTGCGGTTGCTGGCTGGTGGGGTGGAGCGCTTGGACGCAACGTCAACAAGGCACCCAAACCATGCCTCGTATATGCTCAGATTCCAAAAAAAATTCGTCAATCGAAAGGAAGAGGTTTCATAGCTACTAATCATCGAAACATTTCATTAAAAACGAACTTCTATCCGAGCAGGAACATTGCAAAGGCCAAAAGCCAGTAGTACCGTACAATTTAGAAGCACTCTGCAAACACAAGCTACATCAGAAACCAACACTCCCAAAAAACTGGATAATAAACACGTACTGCGGTGGACAATACCAGGACCAGACTCGTCGTACTCCTGTTTCGAGCACCACAAGTTCTGGAAGGTGCTGAGCGAGGCCAAGATGGAACCACCAATCCAGACAGAATACTTCCTCTCAGGAGGAGCAACAATCTTGACCTTCATGCTCGCAGGCGAGAGCGAAGTCAACTCCTTCTGCATACGGTCAGCAATACCAGGGAACATGGTGGTACCACCAGACAACACGACGTTGCCGTAGAGATCACGACGAATATCGAGATCGCACTTGAAGATGGAGTTGTAGCTGTTTTGAGATTAATGATCAGAAGAGAAGCCAAGAAGTAGGACGTGTTCCACACACGTGGTATCGTGAATACCGGCGGCTTCGAGGCCGAGGAAGGCGGGCTGGAAGAGCGCTTCGGGAGCACGGAAACTTATCGATCAAGTCAGCACACGTGGTCTCAATGAAAGGCAAGGTCAATATACATACCGCTCATTGCCGATGGTGATAACCTGACCATCGGGGAGCTCATAGCTCTTCTCGAGGGCAGAAGACTGGGCGGCGGTCTGAAGCTCCTGCTCAAAGTCGAGAGCCACATAGCAAAGCTTCTCTTTGATGTCACGGACGATTTCACGCTCGGCAGTGGTCGTGAAGGGGTAGCCACGCTCCATCAAGTTTTTGATGAGGAAGTCGGTCAAGTCACGACCGGCGAGATCGAGACGGAGGATGGCATGGGGGAGAGCGAAACCTTCATAGATAGGGACGGTGTGGGTGACACCATCACCTGAATCGAGGACGATACCCGTGGTACGACCGGAGGCGTAAAGAGAGAGGACGGCCTGGATGGCGACATAGAAGGCAGGGGTGTTGAAAGTCTCAAACATGATCTGGGTCATCTTCTCTCGGTTAGCCTTGGGGTTGAGAGGAGCTTCAGTCAGGAGAACGGGGTGCTCTTCGGGGGCGACACGCAATTCGTTGTAGAAGGTGTGGTGCCAGATCTTTTCCATGTCATCCCAGTTGGTGACGATACCGTGCTCGATGGGGTACTTGAGGGTGAGGATACCACGCTTGGACTGGGCTTCATCGCTGGAAATGATATGGATAGAAGCCGGCGGGTAGAATTAAGGCTACATACCCGACGTAAGATTCCTTATGGTCCATACCAATCATCACACCCTGGTGACGGGGACGTCCGACAATGGAACTGGAGTACGTCTCAGATATTGTATCACACACTGAGGACGCGTACTTACGGGAAAACGGCACGAGGAGCATCGTCACCTAAGTAAAGTGAGTGCTGGAATCTTACGTCTTGGCGAAAGTCGTCTCACCAGCAACTGCAGAAAGGGGTGTCAGGAATAATGAGCTCGCAGGAATGGGAAAAAAAACTTACAGCCAGCCTTGCACATGCCGGAACCATTGTCAATGACCTGGTGGGACGCATGATGAACTTTGCGGGGTGGTAGTAGCCCCGGGACGAAACACGTACGAGGGCAGCAACTTCTTCCTCCATAGTTGGTTACTCGTAAGTCAAGCAAGAAAGAAGATGGCGACGGGATTGAAACTGGATTGATGATTGATTCGTATGCGATAGGACGGGCAACGCGGATATCAGAGTAGTGGTGAGACAGGGCGCGTTCAGTATTGTGTGATGCGATGAAGAAAAGAGACTTTACCTTATACCTTATAGTCGCCGAGGATGCGGTTGACGGATATACGACTGCGTTGAGGGGGAGGTCAGTGTGAGGGCATGCCGCCTTTTATTGGGCTACTGTGATGGGGCCATACCTGTCAGGAGAACAACGCCAACGCCGCAGTCTTCTCCCCGCAGCCATGCGTCCATGTCGCGGAGTGTGTCGTTTTTTGTATCCGGGCCCAGCCTCTTGCCGAAAATGTGCTTCCCTTAGCGCTGAGCAGTTATACTGTGCATTTGATGCATCAGCTCGGGTCACCAAGTTAGGGATCACTTGCGCTGTTGTCAGATTCACAGATGCACGCATTCATTTGGCCTTCCATCTCAGCCACTTCCTCTAGACGGACTTCACACACCGTCCTAAATGCTAAAATTAGACGAGCAACTCATTAATGAACGGCGAAACGGCAGAAGTACCGCGACGGACGCCATCAAATAACTCTTCATCCTAGTCTTGGCTACCAACATCTTTCCTTTCAGGTCGCAGAGTAGCCCACAGCGGTTGCGCCCGTAAATCAAGCGCAATCGACAAGGACTGCTGTAAGAGTCGGATGAGGAAGTGCGACGTTTCATGATATGTGAACTATGGTTCTTGATCGAAGTCTAGTGCATGAGCAACACAAGAAGAGGCGCGCACCTGTTGACTGAGGTAGATTCGAGGGCAAGCGTTGAATGGAAGGAAAATGAAAGGGTTTGGAGGGAGATATTTCTTTTGAAGGATTTGTACCTGGATATCGACGGGAAATCCCTCAAGGAGTGTTCCCTTCAGCTGACTCAGAGCATCGGCGACATGCCGTTCGAAGATATGGAAGTAGGTGACCCTGTCCCTGTTAAAGACCGGGCGCATGATACCTCGATGGAACCTGCAATTCCAACATTGACAATACTAATCCGGCAGGCAGAAAAACCCAATCAAACCAACATACTTCTCTTGAGCGAAGATGTCATCTGCAAGCCCGAGGGCTCACTAGAAAGAATCATAACTCGTAACTCTCGTTTCACACACGAAATGGATGCTCTCGGGTCTATACGAGAGGATACGCGTATCGTACAAGCAGTAGAAGAATATAGAGATAAGAGGTAAAGTTATGTAAGTCTGCGGTGATCTGGTTTTGTTAGTATGAATTGTTTGTATGTGTTAGTGTCTTGGTACTACAGACTTACATCATCTGACAAATGACCGAGTTCTTGCTACATTGTGTTTATTCAAATGAATCATGAATGTTCCGTAGTCAATATTACAAATACCTTATTTAGCTCCTTTTCTCACACATGACGCGTTGTGCTGGTGTTGGCATCGCCTTAGTGTTGTCAGATGGGTTACACACGCATGTAAAGTCCCGTGCCGGGGGTGACAGGGAGCTCAAGATACCGTGGTGTGCTAAGCGCTCATAGTGTGAAGATTCGAGGCATCAAGGTTTGGGATCTTCATCTGCATTCATAGAAAGGCATATCGAAAAGCGCACCATCTGATGCCACGCTCACAGAAAGCGGGTTGACTGACGCAATGCGCAGTTCCGACTGGAGATACATTTGCTCCTTTTGATTAGGACTCGTTACCCTTTTCAACATTGGATCCCCGAAGCGCAGCCAGAAACCTTTACTTTCCAAGTCACTCCAACCAGGCGCCGCAGACCCGATAAATGTCTATCGGAAGTTGGTCGAAACAGGAGATTCTTCATGTGTGGACATATATAATACCAGGTCAACTGGCGCTGGTTCACTGTACTTGCGCATTTATCCCCTGACCAGAGACTCCACAAAGATAAACGCATAAGTCCGTGAGCAGCCCAAGTGCGAGGCAACTCAACCTTAGCCTCCGCCAACCACAAAGCTCTAACACTCCCAAATGGCCCTCAAATACCACATCTTCATGAGACTTTGCTTAGTCCAACTTTGCCCGGCTTCAGGCCACCGCCGCCCCGATGAAGAACTATGTCTAACAATCCCGCGTGACCTGATGCATCGGCTCTTGGGACCACTTCAACGCCGTCCGTGGATAGTCATTCTGATTCGCACCATCCCTATTGCAGCCCCATGCCACAGAGCAAATCATGGTACCGCCAAATGTGATATCGTACGCAGCCAATGGCTGCAACTCAAGTTCCAGTTCGTTATTCCCAAATATTACCACCACTTCAAACTAAGTGCACTTGTTCTGTACAGCGAGGAATATGCATCATCTGTCATGGCACCCGTCTTCCTAAACAAGAGTTGTGATCCATTCACTGCCTTAAACGATCGTCGTATCAATGGAACCTACGTCCAGTATTCAGTCGGTGTGGCAACACCGGACCACATCATCAAAACCCTCGCAAAGAACCATAACATTCGATCCGTGGTAAGGAATACTGGCCATGAGTAAGTCCCTGCGTCACCACGTCTCTTACCGAACCTGAATTATTTCGCCCAGCTATATGGGTAAATCAACTGGTGCAGGCGGACTGGCGCCTTAGATGCATCACTTAACAAACAGAGAGCGGCTTCCGCAATATAAAGGGTCTGGTTACGCTGGACTTGCTGTGAAGGTTCAAGCTGGGGTTACTGGAAATGCGCTCACGCAGGATGCCGAAGCGAGGGGACAGGTTCCCATTACTGGCCAATGTCCTGTAAGTCCCGTGCCTCCAGCTTGTCACCTCGTGCTTTGCTGCAAAGTCAAGAGTGTCAGGTTTGCAGGAGGTCATATCCAAGGTGGGGATCGTTCTGTATGAGTTCCTTGTACAGCACGGATCGGATTTTCGAATTTGAAGTTATCACCACCAACGGCGAATTTGTTCGTGCATCACCTTCTGAGAATGTAGACTCGTTCTGAGCATTGAGTGGTGGAGTGGACCGAAGTTGCGCAACAGTTGTCAAACTCTGAATTCTATGATTGGAAGGAGATAATTACAGCGTACGGATAGGGATTTTGTATTTTCCTTCTACCATCTGGTTGATAATACCTCGAGTCCAACGTATCCTCCCATACCGTTACTTGAGTGAGGCCGACGTAGACTACGACGGCGGCCTTCCACAATTGCACTTAATGTATGCCAGAAGATAGAAGCAAACTCACCTGAGCTATTCATAAATCGTCAAAGGCACAGCCCGGTGATGACGGTAGCGCATATGATTAAGGTCAACCACAGGCTGTGAGGTATACTATCAACGTCACACATGCATTGCTCTGCAATTTCCTGCATTGTTCTATTTGAACATGTTATGTTCTTCTTCCCTCAGGCTTTAGCAGTAATGTATATGGTGATCCCACACCCATAGAACTGTGAAATATGTGGGAAAGTGGAGCTTCTGAAGTTGTATCACTGAGGCATCAACACGGCATCAACTGTGCGATGGGAGATTTTGTTCGGCTGATGAAAGATATCTGCCCTCCAGTGATGTATTCCCTGCACGTTCGAACGTTCCTAGGACGGCATATTTATCTCACCCCGATCTGCTTTGGTGCTCAGCACTCAGCGCTCAGCATTGAGTGTATTCTTATCGTCAATACCTTGGATACCTAGTAACTTTGGGTAACACCCTAAATGTTGAAGTTAACACAGCTGGGGTATGGAGGCACTTTTTCGTGTGTGGGCTACAGGAGTATAACTGTGAGTGTCGCCGCTGCAATGAGGCAGACCGATTGGTTTAAGGATTGCCCCTCGAGATGTATGCATTTCAAAGACAGAGTCACTGCCAGCACCCAAGGAAGTTCTCTAGACACAGCGCACGTTGCTCCGGGTTTGATACCGAAGTGTGTTGCACATCAGTGGTGTTTATTTTTAATCAAGGAGAGATATTAGATGGCATCAAGAGGATATAAGTTACTGTTTCTCCCTCCCTCGCCGCTCTGTAGTTTACCATATCATGGCAAGTCAATCTAAGGACCAGCTTCAGGCGTTGATGGTAGTAGTTGCACGGGTTAGACAAGTCAACGTACGTCAATTTCGCTTCTGCTTCTAGCCAAAACTCAATTGACATCAATGGGATGTAGTCCTTCGATCGTATGTTTTTCATTTCAACATACACGTAATGAGTTTACTCATGTAAGAAAGTCGCTGCACTGGTGGTCTTGGTGGGCCTCTCAGACTCGGTGCTTCAATAACCATAGGATAAGCTAAAGGGAATCTATATTAGGCGCTGGATTGGTTGTTAATGTTCAATTTGGAAGTTTCACTTATTTGGGCTTCGAAGCGGAGTACAATGAAGGCAGTGTACTTGGTCGTGCGCTACCTGCCATTCGTCGTTCTCTTTTGCTTCGTGTATTGTGAGTCTCCCTTCGCCTTAACTTGGCATTGATCTCCACCACTTACGTGACTTTGTGTACCTATAGATGAGTTTGGCTTTGCCTTATCCGAACATATGTGCAAGAGGGTGTATGATATTGGGGCGTGTAGGTAGCTTTTTGAGTCGAGGGTTTCTGCTTATTGTTCGACATGATCCGCCCATTCGACAGGGGCATTCATTATCAGCATTAGCTTCTCGGA
This sequence comes from Podaxis rugospora, assembly GCA_018524415.1. Taxonomy (NCBI): domain Eukaryota; kingdom Fungi; phylum Basidiomycota; class Agaricomycetes; order Agaricales; family Agaricaceae; genus Podaxis; species Podaxis rugospora. The sequence goes on from JAEUWL010000072.1 coordinate 10,068, forward strand.
ATGTGGGTGCTTTTCAATTCTAAGTTACCTTTTTTCCCACTAAACCTTTCTGGCTTATTGTTATACAGTAATCCTAACGACAAGAACGTGGGCTGTGTGGGGAAAGGGGAAGCGCATGGCATATGTCCTGTTTGGGAGCTTTACCTGCATGTCATTGTCAAATTTGATTCTCGCAGGACTATATATGAAGGCAACGGGGCGTGAGTGCTCCAATCGTGGCCTCAAGCTGAACTAACTTTCATCTCTGAATAGATGAAGCATCGCCCGCTCCCCGGTTGATTGGGTGCCGGACTCATAGTGCAGGTTTATATTTGGTGCCGGGTCTCGCGTTGATCGTAGTCTATGATATAGGTATGTGGCTTCTCCCTTGGAATGGCTGTATTACTTCTTGCGTTGATACTTTACGCCTAGGGATGCTACTTCTGATGATCACTCGGGGGATGTCGACCGGTAAGCAACTTTCAGTCATCCTTTTTCCGCTAAGATTCGACTTCGACTTGTGTGTGCGGGTAGCACGGTCAGGTGAAAATTCACGATTTTTCAGGGTTGTCTTTCGTGATGGTGAGTGGTCTCGTCCAATTTATTAAACTGTACACATTAATCAACACATTTCCTTGGAGGCATCATCTACTACATTGCCGTAGTTGGTGTGTAACAGGGCTCCGTTTGGGGAATGGACTGACTAAAGCTGGCCCGCCCAGCCCTCTCATTGCTGAATATCATTATCATCGCCACACTTCCCGTGCGTCATTTTGCCGGTATTACCTACCACTCGGCATGGTCTCAAGTCAAACTGTTCGTCTCCACACAGAGGGATCTGTACGTTATTTTAGTGGTGTACGTCTGCCGTGCCCAGCCCTCTTGTTGTTCTACCCCCCTGATCCACACGTGACTTGCTTCAGTTTTGAAGTTGTCATCCACTCTACATTGGCTTGTCGCGTGGTTCTACACATACGTGAGCTAGCGCACAAGCAGGAGAGGTTGTGGACTCAACGGGACCAAACATGGAACAGTTCGGCAGTATCTTCAATCAGGTTCCAAGAAACACAGGGTGTTATCTAAGCTAGGAAAAAGCTGGTTTGTAAATTCTGCTTCCGTGCCATACAGAGGAGATGTCTTACGAAGGTGGAGAAAGCTGAGTATGCTGCTTCTATTGGACTTATTCAACGGTAAAGAATAGCACACAGGAACCCGTTGAAGCAATGATTAAACCCTAGAAGCTAGCTCTAATGCTGGCAATCCGAACAATACGTCCTACTTACTACCCTAGAATAGAGCCTCGCCGCATTAGCTCCATAAGCCAATCTTCACTGTTCGCATAACCACATCAACTCTGCTTCATATTGGTCCAGTTTGTTACTTACAAGAAGAACAAGTCATTGGCATCTTCTTGCTCTTGTCATACTTGGCAATGTAGTACGTCACAAAGAATACTCGCGAGTAGTTGGGAGGAATGCCGAGTAGATCTTGAGGACGGGGATAGAAGTAGAGGATTGCCACACAGAGACGCCTGAACAAGTGTCTGAGGGCAGACTCTTGCTTGAGGGGGGGACGCGGACAACAGAGAACTACCGAGAGGATACGCGACGAGTAAGTAGAAGCTTTGGCTGTCGATGAACGTCAGGAGGTTTACCTGAATGATAGCGCGGAATACTGACCCTTGACCTGGTCTACAACTGGCACGCAGTGCGATCGCAAGAGGCGCGAAGAGAGCGTTCATTGATTCACATCCAGGCAACCCGTTTGACCCTAACGGGGAACAAAAACTTCTACACCGTGAATTATTGTGGATCAAGGATAAATGAGACCCGGATCGAATGTTGTATGGTACGACAGCTGTTGGGGTCCCCGTAATTAGAGGTGCGCATGTGGTTTCCATCTCTCACCTCAACCACCTAAGCACAACCATGTCGATTCCACATTGAGGCGGGCTGAGGAATGGAAATCCACCGAGTTGTATGAATCCCAATGTCACTGACACCAGTGCTCTGTTAAAATTCGTGAATCGTCCCCTCAGGGGCTCTGAGTGTCAGTCCTGCATCTTAACCTGTCTCGTATCTTGGTAAATGCATCACTACTGTAACTTTGAGTACAAAGTTTCCATTAGTCTCTGACGGGGGTTGATAACACTTCCGGGGCGAGGTTTGGTGAGGGAAGTGCGGTTGCTGGCTGGTGGGGTGGAGCACTTGGACACAACATCAACAAGGCACCTAAATCATGCCTCGTATATGCTCGGATTTCAAACAAATTTCGTAAATGGAAAGGAAGAGGTTTCATAGCTACTAATCATCGAAACATTTCATTAAAACGAACTTCTATCCGAGCAGGAACATCGCAGAGGCCAAAAGCCAATAGTACCGTACAATTTAGAAGCACTCTGCAAACACAAGCTCCATCAGAAACCAACACTCCCAGAAAAGCTGGATAATAAACACGTACTGCGGTGGACAATACCAGGACCAGACTCGTCGTACTCCTGTTTCGAGCACCACAAGTTCTGGAAGGTGCTGAGCGAGGCCAAGATGGAACCACCAATCCAGACAGAATACTTCCTCTCAGGAGGAGCAACAATCTTGACCTTCATGCTCGCAGGCGAGAGCGAAGTCAACTCCTTCTGCATACGGTCAGCAATACCAGGGAACATGGTGGTACCACCAGACAACACGACGTTGCCGTAGAGATCACGACGAATATCGAGATCGCACTTGAAGATGGAGTTGTAGCTGTTTTGAGATTAATGATCAGAAGAGAAGCCAAGAAGTTGGACGTCTTCCACACTTACGTGGTCTCGTGAATACCGGCGGCTTCGAGACCGAGGAAAGCGGGCTGGAAGAGCGCTTCCGGGGCACGGAAACTTATCGATCAAGTCAGCATACGTGGTCTCAATGAAAGGCGAGGTCAATACACATACCGCTCATTGCCGATGGTGATAACCTGACCATCGGGGAGCTCATAGCTCTTCTCGAGGGCAGAAGACTGGGCGGCGGTCTGAAGCTCCTGCTCAAAGTCGAGAGCCACATAGCAAAGCTTCTCTTTGATGTCACGGACGATTTCACGCTCGGCAGTGGTCGTGAAGGGGTAGCCACGCTCCATCAAGTTTTTGATGAGGAAGTCGGTCAAGTCACGACCGGCGAGATCGAGACGGAGGATGGCATGGGGGAGAGCGAAACCTTCATAGATAGGGACGGTGTGGGTGACACCATCACCTGAATCGAGGACGATACCCGTGGTACGACCGGAGGCGTAAAGAGAGAGGACGGCCTGGATGGCGACATAGAAGGCAGGGGTGTTGAAAGTCTCAAACATGATCTGGGTCATCTTCTCTCGGTTAGCCTTGGGGTTGAGAGGAGCTTCAGTCAGGAGAACGGGGTGCTCTTCGGGGGCGACACGCAATTCGTTGTAGAAGGTGTGGTGCCAGATCTTTTCCATGTCATCCCAGTTGGTGACGATACCGTGCTCGATGGGGTACTTGAGGGTGAGGATACCACGCTTGGACTGGGCTTCATCGCTGGAAATGATATGAATACAAAAGCGGCTGAGTGGAACTAGGGCTACATACCCGACGTAAGAATCCTTTTGGCCCATACCAACCATCACACCCTGGTGACGGGGACGACCGACAATGGAACTGGAGCTTGTCTCAGATATTGTATCACACATAGAGGGGTGCCTGCTTACGGGAAAACGGCACGAGGAGCATCGTCACCTAAGCGAAGTGAGTGCTGGAATCTTACGTCTTGGCGAAAGTCGTCTCACCAGCAACTGCAGAAAGGGGTGTCAGGAATAATGAGCTCGCAGGAATGGGAAAAAAAACTTACAGCCAGCCTTGCACATGCCGGAACCATTGTCAATGACCTGGTGGGACACGTGGTGAGTTTTGCGGACGGGTTGTCCAGGAACAAGAGACCTACGAGGGCAGCAACTTCTTCCTCCATGATTGATTATTCGTGGACTCGTAAGAGGGAAGTATAAAAAATGGGATTGAAACTGGAATGATGATCGATTTATATGGCGATAGGACGGGCAGTGGCAGTTATCAAGGTGGCAGTGAGACCATATTCGTCAGCGCTGTGTGATGCGATGAGGAAGCGAGGGATTACCTTGTAGTCGTCGAACGGCTGGTCGTAGTAGGGCAAGAAGAGGATTAGAGAAGGGGGTTGACAGATATCGGATGGCGTTGAGGGCAGGTCAGTTTGAGGGGATGCTGCCTTTTATGGGCTGCCTGTGATGGGGCTGTGTTTGTCAGAATAACAACACCAACACGACTGTCTCCTCCCCGCAGTCATCCATATCGCGTAATGTTTTATTTTTTGTAACCGTGCGCAGCCTCCAGCCGAGCCTGTGCTTCCCTTAGCGCAGAGTAGTTACTGTACATTTAACGCATCGGTTCCGAGCTCCAGGCTACGGATCATTTGTATGGCTGTCATATTGCCATCAACAACCCCCCGCAACTCAAGATTTTGCATATGGTACGATTTGTTATAGCGGAGAATTAAGCACGATGGGTGGCTCGTCGACTGCGACGCAGCAATCTCCTGCGCGCAAACTCTTGGCCCTCGCAACGTGAACAACATCTACACGCAAAAACATGAGTGTGTCCAACTCCGAGGAACAGTATTACCTCGCTAGAAGCTGTCAAGAATGGGTTCTCGAGGGAATGAGCGGGCTTAAATGAATTGGCAGGCGAGGTTTCCAAAAGGGGAAAAGGATGCTCACTGGATTTTAGACGCTCTGCAAGTTTCCTCAACTCAACGTCATCATGGACACCCTCTTCGCGCCTCTTGCGAGCGCACTGGGTGCCAGTGTAGACCAGGTCAAGGTCAGTATTCCGTGCTATCCTTCAGGTAAACCTCCTGACGTTCATCGAAAGCTAATCTTCTGCTTGCTCGTCGCGTATCCCCTCGGAAGTCTCTTTGTCCGCGTCCCCTCAAGCAAGCCTGCCCTCAGACACTTGTTCAGCATCTGTGTCGCAATCCTCTACTTCTTCCCCATCCTCAAGATCTACTCGGCATTCTTCCAACTACTTGCGAGTATTCTTGCGACGTACTACATTGCAAAGTATGACAAGAGCAAGAAAATGCCATGGCTTGTCTTCTTGTAAGTAACAAACTGGACAATATGAAGCAGAAGTTGACATGGTCCTTCTTTCCAGCGTCGTCATGGGACACTTGACCGTCAAGTAGGCTACTTTTGGTCCAACTCTGAGTCTTGTCGCTCATGCACCTTCCACCAGCCACATTATCCGTGCTCTCAACAACCACAGCTACGAGACCATAGAGGTTACCGGTCCCCAGATGGTCCTCACCATGAAGCTCACAACATTTGCTTGGAACGTCTTTGACGGACGCCGTCCCACCGAGGTTCACCCCTCGTCTCTCATCCTCATTCCATCCCTTACTCACCCCACCCCAACAGGAGCTCGACAAATGGCAGATGGCAAAGCGTGTCACCAACTACCCATCTCTCCTCGAATTCCTAGGCTACTCGTACGTGTATCCCTCATCCCCCCCCATCTTGATATTCCATCAATTCACACATCCCATCATCATCACAGCTTCTACTTCCCAGGTATCCTCGTCGGCCCCTATCTCGACTTTGCCGAATACTCCGAACTCGTGAACGAAACCGTCTTCAAAGATGCCTCCGTCAAAGACAAACACAACAGTGGTCGCATGCTTCCCCCAGGCCGCAAACGCGCTGCCTACACCCGCATGTTCCTCGGTCTCCTCTACCTCGGCGCCTTTGTCATCTTCGGTTCCACATACAACTATTCCGCTGCTCTCAAGCCCGAATTCGCCAAGTTGAACTTCCTCCACCGGTACGTCCCGTCTCCCCAAAGCAGAGGACTGAAATCAACTGACGCGACGTCACACAACCGCCCCCCAAATCACTCAAGATTCTTCCTGTTCCAAGCCTTCGGTCCCTTCGAACGCGCAAAATACTACGCCATCTGGACACTCACCGAAGGCGCAAGCATCCTCACCGGTCTCGGCTTCACAGGCTTCAACTCCTCCGGTTCCCCCACCTGGACCGGCGCCGCCAACGTCAAAGTCTTCCAAATCGAATTCCCACCCAACTTCAAAATCCTCCTCGACTCTTGGAACATGAAAACCAACATCTGGCTCCGCGAATGCGTCTACAAACGCGTAGCTCCCAAGGGCAAGAAACCCGGCAACAGAGTCACAGCTATCACTTTCTTCACTAGCGCCTTCTGGGTACGTCCCAACCACAGCCAATTCCAAATCACTTCTCTCTTTAACCCCCCCTCTATATACACAGCACGGCATCGCCTCAGGCTACTACCTCACATTCTTCATGGGCGCTCTCATAACCTCCACCGCCCGCCTCGCCCGATCCAACATCCGCCCACTACTCCTCCCACCCTCCCCCTACACCTCCCTAAAACCCATCTACGACTTCCTCGGCATCTTCTTCTCCATCACCATCCTCAACTACTCCGCCGCACCCTTCATCATCTCCACCTTTACCGATTCCATTTCCACCTGGCGCGTGTTGGGTTGGTACGGACATATCGTTATCGTGGGTGGACTCGTGTTCTTTTACGTGGGTGGTGGCAAGTGGTTGAGGGGTGTGCAGAAGGCTTGTGGTGTGCTTCCCCCCGCTAAGGATACAGGGAAGGGTGTTAATGGAGCTGTTACTGGTACTGCTTCTTCGAGTGGGACGGCTACCCCATTGGCTGAGAAGAACTTCACGGTCCCCCCTTCGCTTGATAAGTTGGTTGCTCCTCCATCATGAGTATTCACGTAGACTTTCGTGGACCTTGGGTCATTTAGAAAAGAGTCGTGTAGTGTCTCAATACCTGTTGGATCTTTTCGATTTTTTCTTTTTGTATAGACGATACTCGGATATCCTTTGTCGCAGCTAATCATCTAATGCTTTGCCCCCCCCCCCCTCGGAGACTACTACAATACGACTGAGCTCAGGCCAAAATTACAACAAAAAAAAAAAGACAAACAACTCTTCCATCCCAATCTCAAATCAAGCCTTAGGATTCCAAGGCCCAGCATCACTCAACGAACATCCACCAACACACTCACAACTCCCTCCAAACTCCTTTGGCAAATTCTCAACCGCAATCTGCTTCAACAACGTTTCCTTATACCCACTCCCCAAAATATCAATCTTCTTCACCGTCACCTCATCCAACCAAGGCTTAATCACACCCCAAACAGCACTAAACGCCCAAGGCGCATTGATAATATAAAACTTGCCCATCGTTTCAGGGTATCGATCTTGTCCGACGGAGGAGGCAGCCATGACGTAGTCTTTGACGCGGTAGAAGGATGTGAGAGAGACGTTGTTGAGGTCCATGATCGTGCAGGAGGTTTCGACTGGGTGGCCAGTGGCACGGGAGCATGCGGGAAGACGCTCGCTTAGGAATTTTTCGTATTCGAGGACCAGGCGTTTGAGGAGACGGTCTTGGGTTGTTATGTTGTAGAGGGCTTTGACGTCGAGTTTGCCGAGTTGTTCGATGTAGATTGGGCGACCGTCCTGGTGAGGGTGGGGGGAGGTAGTTAGGGGTTTGGGTTTGGGTGTGGCAGGTTGGGGGAGGGGGGGGAAGGGTTCGGCGTACTTTGTCTGTTTTGTGGTAGTATTGGGGATAGTATTTGTTTACCTCTTCTTTCTCTTTGAAATCAAAGGACCTGGATAAACGAGAACCGTAATCGATCATAAATCAGAACCCAGGACCATGAAAGGAACGAGAGAGAGAAAGAGAGAGAGAGTGACGCACTTGACAATCTCATCAACCCCAAACTCCTTCCTCCACGCCTCAGCATTAAGCAACATCTCCTTCGCTTTAGGAACATCAAACTTGCGTGCCCTCAAAAACCTACAAAAAAAAATTTACGCATAGGCACACATCCCAAAATTCATCAGTTTCCATCAATCATCATCATCCATCCTATATGCTCCCATCTCATAGAAAACCACAGCTCACCTCAACAAAGTCGCATCGTCCATCCTCTCCGGGACAAAATGTCCCTCCTCCTGCAACTCCTTCTTCAACTTCTCCAACGCATGCTGTTGTGGTACCGTCAAATTCCCCAAACGCCCCGGTGGTGGCTGATAATTCGGATCAGTGATTCCCTCAGGGAGTGCGCTCGCACTAGCGGCCTGTGGCACAGCTGGGGCTTCAGACATGACAGCGTTGTACAATCAGCTCAAGGAGCGGTGGGCGGTGGGTGGGGTGTTAGGTGCAGAGTAACCCGGGAGTGAAAGGGTAAAAGGGCAGGCGAGGGTTACGTTCAACGCGTGGCGTGGCGTGGCGTGGTTCTAAAACGAAAATGTTTGGATTACGAGTCCACGAGTCGATTAAACTTTTTTGATCGGACACCCGATAAACACTTTTCAGGGGGGTCACTGCCCTCTGATAGGTTTTATTCGTATGGAAACAAGACCAGCCAGCAGAGAAATGCATGGTTCCCGCGAGTTGAGTCGCGGTATGCTTGCACGGCGGTGATACTGGGGGCTAGGGGAATGCGGGGATACTCTACGAGGTAACGGTCATGTACGGTACGATGTATGTAATATGTATGCAAGATTATGCCTGGGGGGGGGGGGGGGGCGCTAATAGTACAAGGAGGATCTGCGAGTTGAAGTGCAGGTGGCTGGACTTGATAAGGATACATTTGGAACAGCGAGGGGAACCGAGGTCGGACCTTGATTAGCGAAACGATATACCCAAAAGGATTGAACAAGAAATCATTAACATTTTTGGGGATAGGAGTTTAAACAATGTCCCAGAGCTCTTCGAGCGCACAACAGAACTGCCCATAGACATCAGCACTCTCGCATCGACAAGGGTACGACGGAAAATACGTACTTTTCCACAAGCAACACTCGCACTCAACGGGTAGTCGCTAATACTGATTTTTTCATCGATGTATGCGTCTGCGAAATCATCCTTGCCGCGAGCCATAGCCCCCACAAACACCGCAATGTTATGAGTTGGTGGCAAGGTCGGTAGATATTTGGACAGCCTTTTCGTCGGAGCATCACCGGAGAGGGCTAAACAGATGTCGCTCAACAGACGCTCTAGAAAAAAAAACACGAGCATGGGAAGCAACGCACTGATTTTGATCGTGTTAGGGGGGAGATGGTCAATCACAGGGTTCTGCGATGCAAGGTCAGAACGTATTCGAGCACCTGCTGTCGGAGCCATCGTACCTTGATAACTTTGAGGAGCTTTTCCGGTCCATTGACCCCACGGATAGACAGCTTGTGAAGCAATTGCACTTGACCGCTCCGTTAGCGTTTCAATGATCACCCTTGGTAAAACCACTCACCCATCAAACCACTGAACCGTTTAAACGTCCTCGGAATCCTCACATGAGGATTAACCTCTATCAAAACGCCCTTCGCGGTGTGGATATAAACTTGAAGCAACCCAGCCTTGTTCAGTGGTGAGTCCAGAAGCGTAAGCAAACACTACTCCCAAATCAGCATCCACTCCCAAAAAAAAAAATCTGGCACAAAAACTTGGAAAAGCATACCTGATGTGTGATATCCGGCCTAGCATCCGCAATATCCCTCCCACTCTTCGCCAAAATCCCCTGATGATCATCACAATTCAACAAAGTATACTTCACATCTCCTTCCTTCCCATTCCGGCCCTTGCTCCCACTCCCCGAAATCCTATACGACTCCAAACAAGCCTGCTCGAGGATCACATACAACCTCCTCTGTGTCGCCGCGGCACCTCCACGAGCGACTTGTGCCTGCACAGGGAGCATCGAAGGGTTCGCAAGAGGCGCAATAGGATTATGCGAATGAGGTGTTGAACCTGCCTGCATTTTACGTTTGGATGTCGGGAGGGGGCGTGTTGGTCTTTCGGTCACGGGGATCTCCAACGAAATGTTGACTGACGCGACTGGTACGGGGGTGGCAATAGTAGTGGAGGAGATATTGGAGTGGGTGTTATTTAGGAAATCGGATTTGGCTGGGTCCTCGTGACCGACTGAGGATGGTGCTTCTTCAGCTCCATGTCCACTCCCTGTTTCTTCTACTTTCATACCTTCCTCTCTGTCGCTACCGTCGGATGCACCTGTGTTGGTGGTTTGTTCGTCTTCGCTCTCGACAGGACTTTTTTGGCGTCGGCGTTGGGCTGGACGTTCGCCTGGTGAGGATTTGGGTCTGGGAGGTGGGCTGATGAGACCTTTTAATGCGAGAATGCTGCTGTGCGCCCTATTTTCGAGAGAGCCGGAGTGGCGTCGACGACGGGCTGGTACGACTGCGCTTTGCATTATGTTTTATTTGAAAGTGGGGGGGGGGGGGGGGGGACTGGAAGGATTTTTCGTTGTGATTGACGTTGTTGTTCTGTGTGTGACTCAGCTCCGTGAGACAATTAGCCCGGACCTTGGGGAATAAATAGGCGTGAGGTTGGTGTTTCAATTTGGGCGGGCCAGGGGGTAAGAAACGGCAGAGAGGAAGACGAGATATAAATGAGTGACCTGACAACCTTTTTTTTTTCTTGTGTGATTTGATATTGAATTGATCGGGTGTTGGCAGCCGACTTGTTGGACTCAGCGAGCGAAGGCGCGGGGCGGGGAAGTGTTGCCACACCACGTGCTGGTGTCTACTCTTATCGCTTTTGGTGTGCACTGTTCTTTAGACCTCCTGGGTTCTTACGCGACTGAATTCTGAGGCACGCATGAGGGCTTGTACTCTAGTGCCCTTTTCCTGGAGATGAATGCGCGGATCGATGCGAGGACTTTTGAGCCCATTATCGTACATCTTACATACTACATTCGTTGTTGTGTCGTTATGGTGAAACTAGATGAACCCCTATACAGGGTACTTGGAATTCGAAATTCTTCTTTCGAATATTATACTCCACAAACAGCCAGTTGTTCCTTGCCCCTGTGTGTATTACTTTACACGCATATCTACGTTCCCAACTTCCCTACTCAATAGACCCTAGATGTGGCTTGATGAATGCAACCTCCTTGAGGCACATACCCATTGTCTTTTGACGTACTATATCAGGTGGTTTATGTGGTTTTCGCCCTCAAAAATTTCCCCAATGACCTCCCACACAGCTCTTCTATCTGGCACAGAAATGAAGTCGGCAAGCGAATAAATCATATCCATCGATCTCAGTTGAGATATTGATGCTTGTCTCAGCAGATGACAATGTCTGATTGGTGTCTTCCTCCTCAGCACATGTCACAGATTCTGCATTGGAGGCCGCCTCATCTCTTGGTGGGTCCTCTTGGAAAGATAACACCTATATACCTCAAAAAATCAATTGTTTCAAGGCAACATGGCCGAGTGGTCTAAGGCGCCAGAATCAGGTCACTCCAGTGGACTGCATCTGGTCTTCGGGCGTGGGTTCGAATCCCACTGTTGTCATTCATTCCCGATTGAGTGTTACCTTTTGTGTTCGCATGTCCTTGGGTCCCCATTGTCGTTTCTTTTTGGCCCTGCACCCAACAAGGATGAGGAGCCTCCCACATGTTGATGAGAGCCAAGCTGGAAACTAGCAATTGGGAAAGGAAGTAGAATATGGTGAGAGAATGTGTATCTAAGTGGACTCTGCATGTCAGAAGCAATCCTACCACTCATGCACTATGTCGAGAGCGATGTGTTCCTTATATTTGGCATTCTTCGGTGGAATACCTACGATACTATCATATCCCAAGGCAATTGTCCTTGAAATATGCAAGGGTTAGGAGGCCACTAGATTATACTCGATAATAAGGATTCCCAGGAATCAGGCATAGTATCTGTGTTTCAGTGATTTAACTCTCAATTACTTGACATCTGGGCCATGAGCAGTAACAACATAGTAGAAAAGGTGCATTTCGAGCCAAGAAATCAAGGATCTTCTCTGTAATTAAAATTAGGTGGCCTTGTGCTATATATTTTCTAGACCCCTGTGAAGACTACATCTTATCGGAATGATTGAATGCAGTGTCACCTCAAGGTGTTGAATACTTGTCACAGAGATGATCGAATGTTCTTTGAATTGGTGTAGTGAGTGAGTTGACAAAACACATCTTTTCCAGGAAGGAATGCTCTATTTAGATGCAGCATCATACACTCAGAAGGCAGCTATATTTTAGATTGTGACAGAACCGTGTAGGTGGCTGTTGGGGGGAACGAGCATCTCACATGTCAGGTGGGTTGAGATCCATTGTTTCTGGTTTATGCCATCTGACCAAAGTCATACAATCTATATTTTAGATGGTGCAATATCTGATGGGACTCAGGAGGCAGCCTTGGAGAACATATTAACGTGACTGTGCTCAGTGGAATGGAGGCATGGTTATGGCCCTTTTTTTTTTTGCTTTTGCACTTGATACATTTCAGTATCTCTTTTATGCTTTCCACACATCTTCACCATTGTGTGGCTTCTGCATTTGGTGTCACATGTGGGGGTACCTACATGACATGCATGGGGAATTGGGTGTAATGGCCTATTTAATGAATTTCAGTATAAATCAATTTCTTTAGCTTCTACTGTTACCATGTAGTTATCTCCGCCATTTGTTGGTATACTCCGGAGGTCCATCTGAGCGAGCTTACTTGCCTCACACAGAAATCAAAGAATGACAATGCTTCACTGTAAGAATCCTAGTATACCAGAGCACAGAGAATTTGAGGTATTCTAGAGCTATTTGTCGTATATTCTGTGGTCAAGTAATATCCAATAGGGTGTGAGCCTGGACTTGCACAGACTAATGGATGTCTAGTGATCAATCAATCATGACTTGCTGACATCATGTATGAGAAGGCAGAGGCCCTCATATATAAAGCGCTACCAATAATTGGTCCATTCCTCTCCTTTTTGTATACTGTTCCTGTCTGTCCTCAACGACTTGTGAGTGATGTCCATAGACTTACATAACACTGAGGATCTCCAAGGATGTGGGATGCTGCAAGCATCAACTAGAGTGGTACAAAGTGACGAAAAATATTGCAGTCAGAATAATGGTCATTTGCCTCTTGACAGAGTGAGGTTGCAAAAAGTACCAGAGTGCCATCATGTCTTCAGTGCTGATCTATAGTATGTGTTTCAGAACACTGTAGAGGTCAAATCATATGAGCACATACTGCATATGTGAACATATGATGGGGATCGTCATTCATGATTTGCAGACACTGTCTTCAGGCAGTTCTAGAGAGTCATGTCAGTCATACAGCAGGTGTCATGGTTCAGGCACTCACATTGCTGACTGATTGGCTATCACTCTCCTGCTTGAATTCCATGATGACTGCCATTTCTGCCAAAGACATGTGCTCCAAAGGGGGAGAGTTGGTCATACGACTGTCTACCTTGAATGTTGTCCCCTCAATTTCTGAATGCATCTGCTTCATGGAACAATTCTCAAACTGGAACAGACAGCAGTGTATATCACCTTCTTCAGAATGACATTCGACCTGGCTGAGTTCATGAAAGATTTTGAATAATTGACTGAAAACATATTGCTTGTTGCATAAGATCTGTGAGAGAGGCTTTTCGAAACCTTGCCAGACCAAGCCCTCTATACTCTCAGCCCTGTCACTGGAATCCTCAATGTCTACCTCGCTTCTGTTAACCATGCCATCCTGGTTCTCCTCATCCTCCTCACACTCATTGTCTTGGTTAATCCCACCTGCCTCTTCATTTCCATCCTTTCCATTCTCCCTTGCCCAATTACCATTGTTCTCCTTTGATGTTGACTTGCTATCTTCATCCTCAGAATCTGTTGGAATTAATTATAGTACATGATGCTGTGCAAGCTCTATGTGAATTATGACATATTATTATCCCTCTTATGGTATTATTTGTCTTCATTGTTGAGTTACTACTCTGACAATTATGTTGTACTCTCTTGTACTCTCTTATGCTCTATATGTACTTGTATACACACAGCCACCTCTGTAGGTATATAAGGACCTTGTAGATACACTAAAATGCAATCTGTCTCTTGCCTCTCAACTGCTATCATCTAAAGCAAGCTCTTGACACCTTAGCCTCACCAACCAAGTAAGTGACCTATCCTTCACCATTGCACCATTAGGCTGCTGGTTCAACAGGTTATGGGCCCCGATCGCCTGCTCTGATGTGCTCACTATTGCACTCATTGAGAAGGTTGATTACCATACCTGAATGGTTAGAGGTTGCCCCCTCCAGAACATGCCCTGGCATTGCTTTGTCTGAGAAATAACATGCTCCCTGTTCATGGTCAACTGAATGCAGGTAAGAAGGAGCATTGTACCCTGTACCAGTAGTGAATTACACTTTAGCACAGTACTGATTGGTTTTCTGTTCTAGACCTGATCAACAATGGCCACTGCTGTTCTCCCACTCCTCTCCACCGTCCCTGTTCTTACTGGTGCTAAGGACTATAATTCCTGGCAAAGGAATATGAGGAACATCCTTATCCTCATTGATGTTACTGACAACATATCTGCACTAGACATGTGTGAGGGTCATGCCAGTTCTACTATAGACACTGATGAGTTAGCTAAGCATGCCACTATTGATAAGATCGCCATCGCTGCGATTAACACTCATGTTGCTGAAGGCTTGATCTCAACAAACTATTCCTCATGTCACCCCATTTGGGTTGCACTGGAGAATACTTATGGCACTGCTGGCCCTGCTGCTATATATTCAATGTATCAGCAGACTCTCAGTTTCTCTATCTCAGGCAGTAAAGATCCCTCAGCAGAAATTGCTAGCCTCAAGCACCTGTACAATTGCCTCCAAGATGCTGGAGTCAACATCCTGACTCCCATGAGAGCAATGACTCTCCTTGGCTCTGTTCCACCTTCATGGAACATTGCTTCATCTTTTCTTGCTGCCAAGTCATCAAACCATACCCCACACCTGCCTTATTGGGCAGATTCAAATCGGCAAAGAAAAGGGTGTGGGAGCAAAAAGGAAAGGAGATCGAGAAAGTGATAGAAGTTGATCCCATTGATGTGGCAATCACTGAATACTTTAAAAGGAAGGAGAAAGATGATGATGAGATCTTACTTGGATCTCCATACCAAAGGTATGTTCCATTAAACTCGAGAAGTACAGTTAATGATGAAATACAGTCCTGGATCACCAACTCTCTATATGTAGATGATTGGACTTATAATATGTATTCAAATATGATTTCTCCTTCTCTTGAGTATGAATCATCAAGTAAGGCATGTGTGATACAGCCTGTAAATAATAAGTATATAACTGAGTGGCTCCTTGACTCAGGTGCATCATGCCACTTCACATGTGACATGGATGACTTTGTTGAGTTTGAAAAAGGAAACTTTGGAACTGTTGGAACTGCTGAAGCAGAAAAAGTCCTTCTAATTACTGCTTGTGGAACTGTCATGTTTGAGTACAAAGTCATAGACTATCAAACTGGTGAAGTCTTTCCAAGGACTTCAACAATTGCCCCAGTCTTTTACTGTAAGGGCATTGGGGGCAGTAAGCCATTAAAAATAATTTTCTCTCAGAAGAAACATAAGTGTCCTGGTTGCACCTTTGGTAAGCAGCACCATTCCTGAGAATCTCCATTGGACAACTAAAATTGGAGAATTGATCCATTCAGATCTTCTCAAATTCCCAACTTTATCATACCACAAATACAAGTAGGCAATGACTTTTCTTGATGACTACTTATCAACTGCTATGATTGCATTGTTACGATTGAAATTGCATGCACTGAAAGCCCTGAAGGACTTTGTTGCTTTAATTAGCACCCAACATAAGGCTAAGGTAAAGCATTTCAGAACTGACAATAGCAGTGAATATATATCACAAGAAATGAAAGATTTCTTTACAGAAAAGGGGATCATCCATGAAACTGCTGCACCTTATGCACACCAACAGAATGGTTGCACTGAGAGATTGAATTGCATGTTGCTTGACAAAATGAGAGCAATGATTGTTACAGTGTGTATTCCTGAATCATACTGGGAATTTGTGATTCAAACAGCTGTGCATGTATATAATTGCACACTGATGCATCAGATTGGATGGAGAACACCATATGAGTTATGGCATAGGAAAAAACTGGATGTTTCCAAACTCCAGGTATTTGGCTGTGGAGCATACATCTTTATCCCAGAAGAAAAATATAACAATAAATTAGAGCCTTGTTCTGAGCTAATTCTCTTTGTTGGTTGTACTTCTGAGGGGAATTACATTTTTATTTGGCACACCAAAAATAATGCTGAATTCATTTCTCCTACAGCCATATTCGAGGAATCATATTTTCTGAAATGTCCAAAAAGTGATCCTTGAGGATATCCTCAATGAGGGCCATTAGCAGAAGATGACAATGATGACAACAGACCTGGAGATGCAGATCCACCCTCTGCTCCCACTCCATTTGGATTTGGTAGTTTCCCAAGTAAACCACTCCCACCTACTCCACCTAGGGCCAGATCACCCTCCATTCCAAGTTCCACACCATCATGGCAGCAGACTCCATTGAGAGCACCTTCTCTACAGGCACCTCCTGTCCCACCACCTCAGGAACCACCTCATGATCCTCAGCCTGGACCAAGTGAACTGAGGAGGTCAGGTAGAGAATGAAGGCCATGTTATAGACCCCATTTCTCATCCATTAAGCTTTTGAGCCCTGGTTACAAGGCATCTTTGGTGGGCCCAGACCAGTCAGTTCACCTCCCAATCCAATTGGACACCCCCTCATGAGCTCATTCCTCTAGACTACCCCTCTGCCCAGTCTCCACCAAGAGCCCAATAACCAATTCCTTCATGCACATTTCATCCCCCTGTCTCATCAATAA
>JAEUWL010000073.1:0-26537 GCA_018524415.1 Podaxis rugospora
ATAATAAGAAAACTGGGGCGAGGCAGAGAATGAGAGCACGAGAACGCCATCGCTTCGTCAGCGATTTGTATGTGTAAGCGGCAGATCTCTCCTCTCCTTGCTTCCTTCCAACTGACACAGAAATGCTCCGCCTTACTCTCTACACCCTCAAGGGCATTCCCAATAAGCACCTCACAACCGAGTACACTAATAGCCTCACGCTCGCCATTCAAGAGTGCTGGAAGCCGCTCATGAGGAGAAAAAGAAGGCAAGGTACTTGTGGGCATCTAAAATTCGCGCTGGTGTAAGTAATTCCAACGTTGTAAAACACTATATTTTGACATTGCTCATTAGTTCACTACCTCACACTTCGCACTCGGCGCCACATATCCATTCCACGATGAGAATATTCGACAACAACAACCGTCTTTTCTCAACGATTCATTTCCCGCCGCCGCTGAACGAAAAGCAAAGACCGTTGTGGAAACCGTCCAAAACTTGGACGAATTTTGATTTCAATGTGAAGTTCGAATACTCGTTAGATCTGAATGTAGACGTGTAGAATGTTGGTTTGCCTTTGCTTTTTTGGACTGCTTTGCTTGGACTCCCCTTTTCTTGGACTTCGCTTTTCCTGTAGTTGGCGCTCATTTTTGGACGGATTGAATCGCACCTGAATCGCACTCTGATCGTCCGCTGCGGACGCACGCAGCGCGCGAAGAATATCGTACATTGTAACATGTAGAATATGTATCGCAATATCTTGGCATTCTATATATAACACACGCTATGTATAATATCTCATTCCTGTATATTTTCTATAATAACCAACGTATTGTTTTGCGTATCTCCCAACAGGATATCTTATCTATTATCTGCACCATATGTAACTCAGGGATAATTCCGATATGAGCCGTTAATATAATCGGTAGATACAATAAATATCTTCATCACAAATAGACTCGGGTGATATGTTGGATTCCTCAGCTTTTTATATCCGAATGATATCCATGATATCTCTCCAATATTAAGGGATCTGATATTCAAGATATTTATTTCGGAGATAGTGTTTGTTGATATTTTGACACGTAAATACAGAATATCTCCTCGTCTTATATAGTCGTGCTCCAGCAGTGTTAGGGGTTGGTATCTAGGTCAAGCGACAACCCCATCCAATAGGATGGAGATATCGGTTTCTCCATGGAGGAAAAGCGGAAGAAAGGTTTTGTGACAAAATCTGATCAACACTTGTGGCGGGTATTAAAGGACTTCCTGTTGTGGGAACCGTGGGACCCAGGGATGTAGAGGTCTACATATCGTCATAGTATTGCACCAGGGATATGACGCTGCCTTGGCGTGTGGAAAATGAAAATCTGGCTTGAATTCCTTGCATGAGAAGGTTGGAGGAAGTCATTCTGAAACTGCGAACTGTCCATCGCCAACAGAAGCTAAGTGGGACCTGGATAGCTCGATCATTACGCTTACGTCAATTCTCTGCTGCACGGGATGGAAGGTAGCTGCCAGTCTAACCACAACCTCCTCACATGATGGGTAGCCGCGTTGCCCTCCACATAATGTCAACGGTAAGAACCGTTCTTCCGCCGACGCAAGATTCGCTCATTATTATGCCCTAGGGATTTAGCGACAATTTAGTGCGGGCGTGAGTGGATCGTGTTCCTCCATGAGCGAAAACGGACTTTATGCCGCAACTCCAGACTATATACTTATCGGATATGGCGCCGTATGTATCTGGAAATCAAATTCCACCAATCTCAACAGCTGAAGCTTTCGAGAGTGAGCAGGAAACTGACATATGTCTTGCCGATAGGGAGTGTCCCGCGCGGCTCTTGTGAGCTACCCAAGTGACGCTTTGACTTAGGTACTTCTTACCTTATATCATGCAGTTGATTCACGACTAATATGTTCCGTGCCGTTACAATGACTTACTAGGGGTCTAAGTCAGTAAAGGCGCGATAACTGGTACGTTGGCACACCACTTGAAGCAAATTTATTCGCCTCACGTCATTTATTCAATCAGAGCTTTCAGTAGTGCATATGCTGCTACATTGCCGTAAGCATGGAATTTGATTGACACAATTGTCCTCTTCACTTCAACTTGATCAAGGTGAGCCTTTGTCTTATCTACACTGAATGATTAGAAGTCAGCTTCGCCCATATGTAGGTCATCTTGTACTCGGCACTGTCTTCAGTGTTTATCCTTGATGCTATTATTGCCCTCTTTTTATGTCTGGAGGTGTGTAAGAATAGATCTGGTCTACGAAGGTAAGTTGTCATCCATAATGTAGTTAGTTTCACGGCTTATTCCTGCGATGAAAAGAACGGATTCAATTATCAACTGGTTGTTGAAAATCACAAATCAACACGGACGCACTACTGGAGTGAGTCTCAGGCGAGGTGTGCACAACCAATTGTTAATCCTGGCCCAGTCTTTCCTCCCTCGCGGTCTTCATCCTGCTAAGGCACGATCACCCTTGCAAGACTTCGTGGCGGTAACAGAATCGCAGTTCGCATTGAGACCTCAAAGCTCTCTTTATACTGTGCGGTTCTATCCGAGTAGCAAGTGTAAGTGAATCAACTTTCTAGAAAAACAAGGTGGGCTCTAATCCAACTGGAGTCTACATAAACACACTTTTCGCGAGTCTGAACGCGCGTGAATTTGCTCATAGCCAGGCATCGACTAAGACCAGAGTCACTTCGGGAATCCGGTTTCGGCATTCGACTGCTGTACCATTGTCGAATTCGTCTAATAGCGGGGAACTTCATGATCAATTCGAAGAAGATGTCAGTTATCTTCCCCCTTCATGACAATTTTTCACTCGTTTTAATCATTTAGGTTCCACCGTCGCACCCACCTCGGCCTGCCGCCCATTGCGGAAGCATCGGATTCCGTGACGGATCGATTACGTAAACAGCACCAACCTGGCCAACGAGCTTCACATGGGCTTCATCTACCTTGCTGGACGCATTTGGGGCCGTTTACGCAGTTACCTCCGTTGCAGCCTACCCCGTCCTAACAAACAGATTCATCTCCCCTCCGCTTTTTCTCACATACGTAGTTCGGCTTCCTCCCATATTTCTATCACTTACGATTCACCTTGATTCTCATTTTTTCTCATGTCTTTCACCTTATTTTCATTTCATTATTTTCATTACATGTCGGCGAGGTAGTGTTCTAAACATTACCTGAGTTGCTTATGTAACGTAGTCGGCATCTAAAATTTCATTTCATTTCTCACAGAGATCCAAATCTACCAACTCCGCCTCCGCCTCTATCTATCAGTTAGGACAGAGTATCGGTTTCGACAGCTATCAGTTATAAAGAATCGACTGTATTTGCTCCTTTGCCAACGCCAACGTGTCCCGGCATGTGGTCATCCTCACCTCCACCTCCACGATCCATGTAACTGTCACATACGCCCAGCCCAGAGACTGAAGGTCAACTTGCGACCCCCGCGAGGATGGCATGCGGACCCTTAAGACACCGCACAAAACTTCATTGTCTTTCCGCTCTCTCCTTACTGTGGCCTCTCTCACCGATAGGTCGTCAGCCTATCGAAGACTTCCCGACTGGTCAATCCTATTCACGACTCTTGATCTCATGTTCTTCACGAAGGGACCATCGAGCAAAAGGCAGCAAGGTCTGCGAACGACCCAAGCTTCAGCTATGTCTTTCTTGGCGCTTATGCTTTCTTGTTTTAGACGAGGCACACCCTCAAAGTCGGCAGAATTCAATCTTAGTGGACTCTTGAACTGACATTGAGGAACAGACGGCTCGACCGACGACTCTGTATCCCCAGAAAACACGTCGGGGTCTGCCTTAATCCTACCGCCGACATACCAAACGCTGACGTATCATCCCAATATCCAGCCCAACCCGCCCTATCGCCACCATGCGGAAAGCGAGCACCTTTGTCATTTCGGTAACAACATTTCTGTGTGCTTCATAGCCATTACCTGACGCTCCTTGAAGTCGCTCAGGGCATTATCTAGGGACAGCGATGATGTCCCAAGCCCTCCCCAAACCAAAGAGGACCATCTCGGCTCACAAAACGACTCGTGTGCTGGCAGATTTATTATAGCGTGAGGTCCTATCTACGTCCTGTGACGGTCTAAGCGAACACGGGTTAACAGGTTGCTGGGGCCAGCTGGCGTCGGGAAAAGCTCAGTGCGTGATGTTGAGCGTTCGAAACACGTTGCGCTGATTATCCTCAGTTTATTGCCCATGCTACTGGGCAAAATGTCAAGATCGGTCACATGCTCACGGCCTGCACTGATAGCATCGATACATACGAAAAACGCCTACCGGACAACCGAACAATCGTTTTCGTCGATACTCCAGGATACGACCTTGCTGACAAGAATCCGAACCGAGTCCTGAACCTGCTCACACAGTGGTTGAAGGCGCAAAGCGATGGGTCAGTTCCAGTACGTTATATCAGGTCCGTCAATAACTGATGATGTTTCCAATCAGCGACAAGAGAGTTAATCTCAATGCTATTCTTTTCTTCCATCGTATAACCGACAATCGAATGGCTCTTGCCACCCAGTCACACATCAACAGGTTCGAAAAGTTAGTCGGTAAAAAGGGAGCGCCCACGAGGATTCTGCTCATAACGACAATGTGGGATGAGGTCGATTATCATGTTGGATCTTTGCGGGAGAACCAACTGAGGAGCGACTTTTGGAAACGGTTTCTAGATGGAGGTTCGAGAATTTGTCGGTTCAGACGAAGCGGTGCATCCGCTTGGGAGATCCTGAATCCACTTGTCGGCGGTAACATCGAAGACGTTCCCATCCCATCCATCCTGGACAGCGTCTTCCATGAAGAACAGGAGGAGGAGCTGGATATGGATGCTGATCAAGCTCTGAACACGATGGAGCAGATCTATCACGAACAGCAACGCCTTCTAGAGAAACTACAAGCCATCGTGCAAAACCCCAGTGGAAAACAGACGGAAGCATTGAAAGAGGTGCTCGTTGAAGAGAAGAAGGTTTCTGGAAAATTGGGATCCTTACTCAGCAGACTCAAGAAGCAGAATCATCGCTGGTACGTTTTTGTACGCATATAGCCTCGACCTCCTCCCACTCGGTATTAGGTTCCGCTTGAGCAGCTCAGGAGGAAATTCGAACTAATTGCAGCAATACAATATGGTGACCAAGAGATTGTGGGCAACGTGACTTGGATAACTCGCGAATGTGCAGGACCGTAGTTAGTTGACCTAACCCCCTGCTCCATTTTTCCCTTGCGCAGATAAATAATTTTTTGATGAACACATGACGTACCCGACTTCCAGTGCTTGACCCTTCGGAGTGGCTTAAGATATGTTGAAATCCTGCAAAATGTAAGCAACAACGGAGAAGCTTTTCCCCGCAGTGAACGCGCCCAGATACATCGAGGATATCTTCCGCACACGAAAAGCCCATCCATTAGTTCTGTAGCGATACAAGGCAGTTTGGCGGTCTTCTGAATCCCTGAGCCACCGCCACCTGGCCACTACTCCTCAACTCGCTTGTAACAGGAACCCGAGCAATGCATGTTCATCACCTAGGGCCATTGGCGTTCCCCTGTTTACATGAAACGCGCCTAGATCTCATAACTGGAAGCTTGTGACCGGCACGAGGTTAACACGGGGGTCCTTAAGGGAGTCCATGACCGGATCAATGAGCATACGGTCCTTCATACCCTCGATCGATGGTGAAGCACAAAAGTCGCGACGACATGGCGTGCTCCAACAAGGTCATCATAGCGTGAGGACCCTTCTGTCTTTCGCGACATGCTAAGCATGACAAGTTGACAGATTGCTGGGGCCGTATGGTGCTGTAAAGAGCTCAGCGTGTCCATTGCTCGAGTAACATGACTGAGTATTGGATGTGCTGGCCATTCTCAGTTCATTGCTCATGCTACAGGCCAAAATGTAAGAAATGGCCATCTTTTCACCCCATGCACAGACTCCATTCAGGCATACGAAACAGGTCGACCGGGTGACGACTGTCGATTGTGTTGGTTGACTCTCCAGGATACGACCTCGTGGATAAAAGCCCAAATAGGGTTCTAAACATGCTCGCTCAATGGCTGAAAGCACAAAGCTCAGAGTGGGCCATCAAGTTCGTTGGCGATAATCACTATTAAACCCCGGAAGAGGAAAGAAAGTCAATCTCAACGCCATCCTTTTCTTTCACCGTATCGTAGACAACAAGATGCCTAATGCCACCCAATCCCATATTCGCAGGTTCAAAGAACTCGTTGCAAAGGAGGGCGCTCCAAGGAAGATACTCTCCGTCACAACAATGTGGGACGAAGTCGATTATCATACGGGAGTTTCGCGAGAGACACAACTCAAAAGAGACTTTTGGAAAAGATTCATAGAAGGAGGTTCGAGAGTTTGTCAGTTCCGCCAGACTCGCAAGTCTGCTTGGGATGTGCTGAGCCCCACTTGTATCGGGTATTGCTGATGGCGTCCCTCTTCCATCCACCCTCGACAACACCATCCGTAACGAGCCCGGAGGAGAAATTGACGCCGATTAGGCGCTGAATGTAATGGAACAAATCCATCAGGAAGAACAGCGCTTACTAGAGAGACTGCAGGCTATCGTTGAGAACAAGGATGAGAGGCAACGGAGGCGTTGAAGGAGGTGCTTGTGGGGGAGAAGACGGTTTCTGGCAGGCTTGGGATCATTGTTGGACAGACTCAGGGCGCAAAACCCGTCGTTGGTACGCTTTCATCACGCTTGCTGGTGTAAGTATGGACTTACAACGCAGTCAACGATCGTGGGAGGGCTAACGAACTAATAAATGTAAAAGTGTTGGTGTGGCCATCGATTGAAGTGGGTACCCACGGAGCTTTGGGGCGCCTGAGCGGGGCCGATGACGCTAAGGACTGCAGTCACGGTGCTAGGTCACTTACGCAAAGACCAGGTGATTTCATGCAGTGATATCTTTACGTCGAGGGGCTTCGACCTGAGAACTACCTAGATAAAATGATATCGTTCAAGGGGGTGCGACGTACGTCTAAGATAGACTGTATGATCTCCGCCGCACATCCTGGTGTATTCTCATGCCGCCTTACAGTTGCGCCTTGCTTCTCGAGCAAAGCCCAGTAATCCCATTTGAATGATATTTCGCGACCCAGCCTGTACCAGGTATTCGCTATCCGAAGTTCTGTTAGCAGGGGCCATGTCACTCCACATCGTTGTGGCGAGGACGACACAGTAGATAGGGTAGCTCGAACTTGCAGAGGCTCCAAGGAATTTGCTCAGTTCTCGCCTCGAATTAGGCGAGGACATGGTCTCGCACACACAGTTTCGGTCAAGAGCACGATTCCATCCACCGACCGGATCCTACAAAAAAACAGAGGAACGATTAGCTTCGCAAATAGGTACCTTGCTCGTACTTACGTCTTGGGCTTATTCGCCATCCATTGTGCAAGACCTTCAAAAACGCCTGTTGGAGAATCGAGCCCAGGAGTGTCAACCAAGGTAATTGATTTACCTCCGACCACGGCGGGATATTCTGTTATGGCAACTGTTTGGGGGTTGATACTTTCGTGGCCGATGTGGATGGCGTCTTTATCCTCAACGAGGTGTCGGGGTGTCGGATGAATTGGCAGGAGGGGAAAGGGTGGGAGCTCGTTGGTGGACAGAGATCAAACACATAAATACTCACAGAGCTCTCTCCAGCGCCTGTTGGACCTAAAAACCTGACAACCGCATGAGATCTGAGCAGGAAGCAGTAGTATTTTCTCGCGAACGGGATTATCTTTTGTTCGAAATCGGAAATGTCAGATATGAGGGTCCTGTCGAATTTGGGGTGTATGTTGGGAACATACGACAGGGTATATGACCTCAAAACACTTAAGGTTAGGAGGGCCATGCTGACGTATTACCTTCCAGCACGGAATGCAGTCTGGGCGTCCTGGCCCCGACGTCTTGAAGTACTCAAAAGCCATGCCTTCGACCAGACGCTAGGCCAAGGTTGTGGCACCGGTATGAGCAAGGACGTTTCAGCATGTAGTGGAATTAGATGACACGCTGTTTCAAGGAATACGTGGTCGTGAGTTGCTGTAATTGGGACTAGGGGATGAGTAGAACGACGAAGTCTGGGGTTTTTGCCGCTGGACGAATAACAGAAACAGGTTCCAGGCACAACTTTTGTTCTGTATATTTTAGCGATCACTGGACCAAGTCAGAAGTACTATGATACAATTCAGCATAGCGGGACACCAACACCAAGTCAATACATGGTCCACAACATCGATTGCCATTCACATTTAGAGCTTGTTGCCGCCAATAGCCTCAAGATAACGTTTCTCAGCCTCATCAAAGTTGATAACGGACCAGATAGCATTGAGGTACTGGATACGTCAGAGCACGGGGTCAGAATGACAAAAGAGGAAAATGAATAGGGGGTACATACGTCAGCCTTGACGTTGAGGTATTGGAGGTAGAAAGCGTGTTCCCAGATGTCAACCCCAATGATGGGGGCAAGGTTCAAGAGGGGGTCCTGGTTTGGCGTGGTGGAGATTTCGAGGCGCTTGGTAGAGGGGTTGACGCCCTAAAATCGAGGGTATTGAGGATAAATTAACACCAGGAATTGTAAAGGAGACGCACGAGCCAGCCCCAACCGGAACCTTGAATGGCGGCGGTAGTGGCGTTGAATTCCTTCTTGAGATTATCGAGGCTACCAAAGGTCTGGTTGATAGCATCCTTGAGAGGACCCTCTTTTAGAACGCCTCCATTACCCTTTCCCTCGCTGGCAGGAGGGGCAAGGTTCTTCCAGAAAAGAGAGTGGTTGATGTGACCTAGGGGAGAGATTAACGTGAGAAATGATCATTTATTAATCACCGAGACCCTGGACATACCGCCGCCATTGAATTTGAGGGCGGCCTGGAGAGCGATGCGCTCCTTAGGGGTGCTAGCCTTGGCATAGGCAGCCTCGGCAGCATTGAGGGCATTCACATAAGTCTGGTGGTGCTTCTTATGGTGAAGCTCCATGATCTGGCGAGAGATGAAGGGCTCGAGAGCATCGTAGGCGTAGGGGAGGTCGGGGAGAACGTGTGCCATTGCTGGAGTAGTGAATGTAGGTGGGAAGTTTGGGAGCTGGCTGAGGAGACCCCTTATTCCATGTTCATATCTTATCGATCAATGCTGGTAATACCACGTGCCCGTACCCACATTTCGCTCTTTCTAAAAGTGTTGCTGAGTCGCCACTTGGAAGATTCGAGAATAAAACAGTGCTGACTCAGGACTCCCTTCCATTAGTCAGTGCTACTTGCACTACTGGATGCTCGCTGCTGCAAGAGCCGGCTAACCGTTACCTGTGTGCTCGGCAAGACGGTGCTTGTTTCCACTTTTAGCCGCTTCACAGACATCGATTCACCCGTTCCGTGCCGATTGACGCACATATCTACATTAATTGCGCCACATCTCGGCGAACCGATTTAGCTTCCCCATGATCATAATTATCGCCTTTTCCCTCGTCTTTACCGGAGGGCCCAAGATTAACTGCAAGAAATGAATCAAAACAAGTGGTGAAAGCCTACTTTGATCTGGATTCAACCTCTTGCCAAAATGCCACGCGCTGATAATCAACTGCCATATCGCCTATTTTCCCAAACCCCCCGCCGCTATTTATTCTATAAAATATCAACGAAGGTGGCATAGAGAAGAGGGGGGAGGAAAACCACGAGAGTTATTTCCGTGCTTCGGGGAACCGGTGAACCTTTGTTTCTGGAGCCGATTGTCCCCTTCTCCGGTGTCAGTTTTGAATGCAGTTTTATCACAAAGGGACCGGCTGTGGACCGCCAAGTTGTGGGATCGGTGTTGATCAACCTCAGGCAGATTGCAATATGGTATTGTACGCGTAATAAATACACAACACAGCAAAGCCGGAACACAGTTTTTATTTATTTTTTTACTTTACTGAGTTTTGTGCGGTCGAGAAAAAACTTTGACTTAGAAGAATTCCAACCTGGTCTGCTTCCATCGCCCACCCGAAACGACATAACAACTGCTTTGGTGAGGGCTGATGAACAGATGTGGGAAAAGATTTCCTGGGTATTTGCTGTACATTTTAGCATTCTAAAGCACGACCAAGTAAAAATACTTCATCAGTCCGAGAATTTACAGGTATACATTGATAATCTAGAAAAGCCACTCGAGAACCCAATTAAACGCTCATTTTCATAGCGATAGGTGGGTGTGGGTTATAGCCCTCAACAACAAAATCGGAATACTCAAAGTCCTCGATATCTTTGATGTCTTCTCTTGCCCATCGCAACTTCGGGAAGGGTCGTGGTTCACGTTGAAGCTGAGCCTCGAGGGCCCCAACATGGTCCCTGTATACATGAGCATCTCCGAGTTGGATGATGAGTTCACGAGCATTCGTGCCGGTGACATGGGCAACCATATGAGTGAGGAGAGCGTAGGAGGCGATGTTGAATGGAATGCCTAGTCCAAGATCAGCAGAGCGCTGGAACATGAGGCAGGAGAGCTCTGGTTTGCGAGTCGGTTCAGAGTCGGGTGGGAGGTGAACGTAGAATTGACAGAGCATGTGACAAGGCGGTAACGCCATCAGAGGAATATCTGAAGAAGGGAGTTTGTTGAGACGCATGGCTAGCCAGAGGTCAAGCATCGTACCTTTCGGGTTCCAGGCGCTCAGAATGATGCGCCGATCAGTCGGGTTTTGTTTGATCTTTTGGATACATTCGCGGAGCTGGTCGACGCCCTTGCCGGAGTAGTCTGCATCGCAGTCCTGGTACTCGGCACCAAAGTGCCGCCATTGAAAACCGTAGACTGGTCCAAGGTCACCTTCTCTACGGTGGCCAAGGCCCCTGCTTTCGAGAAAGGCTTTCGAGCCGTTCCCGTCCCAAATCTTGACGCCCTTGTTGGAGAGGATCTTTGAGTCTGTGAATCCGTGGACAAACCACAAGAGTTCTTCTACGATGCCGCGTAGAAAGGTACGTTTGGTGGTTAGCAATGGTAGAGTAGAGTCTCTGAGAGAGAAGCGAAGATTCTGTGGGGCAAAAATGGAGATGGTGCCCGTTCCCGTACGATCTGGGCGGACATCGCCAGAGTCGAGGACACGCCGGATGAGATGGAGATACTGATATTCATCATGCCCGTTGTCCCTGGCATGGATAAATCCGTTTGCTGTTGGAGAGTTCTCGGCGAGGGACATGTTTGGGAACAAGAAAGAGTTGTTGAACAAGTCACCGACGCGTTGACTCGCTTATGCACGCAGCCGTCACGTCAAGTGATCGCGGTGACTTTGCGCGCCAGTGACAAGCGAGAGGCTGTTCTCAGCGCTCCGATTCGTTGGACTGGTGTCATAAATCTGGAAAGTCTATCAGGTGCGCAGGGTCTATGTTTGCCTGGGGTTTATTCATAAAGAGGCCCGGGTTGAGTCAGCCGCACGTAGTGATCCGACTGAGTCACAGATCTCTCACATTCAACCACATCATCCCTACGCACCAGATCTCCTTTCTTCCATAAGTCATTCCGGAGTCAGGTCCCCGCAATACGCTTTTGCGCCGTTTCTACATGTCTCAACAGCAATGGTTCCGTTTCTAATTGGGTGGATCACCGTATGGATCACCCTAGTCTGAGACAGCTCTCGACGCCGCAATGTGGACAACACCGGTGAATTTTCGAGTCACAGCCTTCTTCCTCTCAACACTCGGGAACCGCCATTCAGGCCGCGGTCATTTTCACCTAGCTGATCTATCCATAGAACTGACTCGCGTTGCATTTGTCATACCTGGATGTTTTACCTCTGAGCGACAATACATAAAGACGCAATCAGAGACACTGGATGTCATACTTTCGCACTTAGAATCGCTCATCGGCACCCCCTAATTGCTCAAGTTCGCTCGACACCTATGGACGGAAGTTCTGATGCACATCGCTTCGCTCAACCCATTCTCAAGAAGGGCCGAGCTTGCGTCAATTGCCGCAGGAGGAAGATGGTGCGTCATCCTCATCCTCAACCCTGTCCCCGGAACAGAAAATTGACGTTGCGTTTACCTAGCGATGCGACGGCGTTCAGCCAATATGTGGATCTTGTCTACGGACAGATAAAGGCGAGGATTGCGAATATACTACTGGGTCAGAACGGTCGATCTCCCAGCAACTTGAGGAGGAAGTTGAGAGGCTTCAAACGAGACTGCGACATCTTCAAACTTCCTCACAACCGCCGCAACCCTTGACCTTGCAATCGCCTTACGCTCCAGGTATTTCCGAACGCCGTCCCAGTCCTAGTTTTCAGGAACCTCCCCAATATGTCATCCCGAGACTGTGAGTGCGCGCCCCTTGCTGTAATAGGTCTCATTTACTCAAAATTCCTCGGTATTGGTACAGGGTGGATACATTTTTGACACATGGGCCACAATACGGGTTCTTTCTTCATCCTGGAAGGTTTAGGAGCTCGGTACTTTTCCCGGGTCCGGTTGGCCACGAATCTCGCCCGTCCCCTTCGCTGCTATCTACAATGTACCTTCTGGGGATACATCTCAGCCAAGATCCAGAAATGAAAAGACATGAAAAGACGTACTTAGATTCTTCCCTCCAACAAGTCGCCCAAGACACAGTAGCCACTACGAGCCATCCTCAGCATCGCCTTCATGTTATCCAAGCAGAAGTACTTCTTTCGTATTATTTCTTCGCCAACAAACGGGTCATGGACGGCAAATACCATCTGAGTTCTGCTTTTTCTCTCTGTATAGCGTCGGGGATCCACAGGATGGCGACGCGTGATCCACCCGAGTCGACATTGCCCCCTGCGACAGATGATATAGAAGAGGGCGAGCGAGTGAACGCTTGCTGGGCGATCTTTTCGTTGGACAAGGGATGGGCTGGAGTGTTGAACTGCAACCCAAATGTGATGTGCCCCAATCTTGGAGGTATTAAGATGATTACTCCATTTCCTCGCGAGATTGAGGAATACGAAACCGTGCGCACTAATCATCCGTCGTACTGATTATGCTGACGGCTTTCTTGATGTGCTCAGGGCCATTACCGATGCGAGCAACGGCAGGGCCTTACGCTCAACGACTTTGTAATGAGCACCGAGACTCGAAGTGAAACGTTGACAAGCAAGACTTTACTTGTCAAATCCACGCTCCTCTTTGAACGAGGACGGGCGTTTTCTCGAATGTCAGGATCAAGTAAGGATTTTCGCCTCTCTCTGCTGCCTACTCCAACTGATCCTGTCAATATATCAGAATTTCCCAGCAACCAGCGCGCTGCATTCGAGGATTCATTCAGCCATTTCCGTAACCTTGCCATAACCTTCAAATCCTCTTTACCTCAGTTGGAAACGTGGCTTCGTAATCCCAACATTGACATTATACGAACGGTGTACGTCGGAATGACACTCCTAGACGCAGCCCTTATCCGATTCCACGGCGTTGCAGCTTCTCAAGGCGATGAAAGAGCACACCAGCTTCGCATCATCAGCGCCCAAGAAATTTTCAACAACAGCATCGGGCTGGCAGCTTCATCATGGAACTTTGGCTTCCTTAATCCTATTATTGGTGTAAGTGCCGTTCAAAGAATATGCTGTGCTTTTATAATGAGCAAGGCACCTTACTTCCTGTTGCAGTTTGCGTGGCGGGAGGCTTTTGACGTTCTATTTGAGGAACTTAAAGCCCGCACTTCGGCCCAGCTTTTGTGGTCGGGACAACATTCTGCCTCGGGCGAAGACCCGCTACGTCGACAACTGCGAAAGGGCGTTTCGTCGTTTGCGATATATTCCAACAGTTGTAGCTTTATTTGTGAGTTCTCTCCGTCTTTAGCGGATCTTCGCGTGCTAATCTGGAACGTTTTGTCTAGGCTGTGAGGTCGAGGAGATGTCGGACCGACTTCAGGCAACTCCGATGGCGATCATGTAGACTGGCACTAGTGTTTCCCGAAACAGCCTTTGAGGACTTTGGTAGAATGTATGTTACATATGAACATTGTTGTTAATTGACGGCTGATGTACACCCCAATCTACAATTATAACACAATACAGGGGTATAAAGAACACAGGCACCATCAGTGTTTTGCTTTTATTTTGGGAGCTCCTTCGAGACGTCGGCGATCAAAGGACGAACCAAAACCAAAACCCGGGGAACCAATCAGAGCGGGAAATGATGTGGGATGCGTTCCAAGTAAACCTAAGAATTCCGAGTAGGAATGGTTGAGTGGATCATCAACGACCTCATACTTGAGGTCGACCGATGGTCTGAGACTCCGGAATTTTGCGACAAGCCGCGACGGACAGTTATTGACGATGGATAAGGAATGCAAACGAGGACAGACTATGTCGTCCTGTGGACCCGAATCAGCGCCACCACCTCTGTTCTGGTGTCGTTGTGGAACAAGAATATCTATCAGCTCATCGACGTCCAGGTTCCGTGTGCGAATTTCCTCCAAGAACCACATCCTCCTGAAACACCAATCCCAGACACCTCCGTCATTTCCTCTATGCCTTCGTATCGACACGCCACTCAGATCTAGGATCTTCAGCCCGTTCCCCTTCCTTTTCTCCCGTGGAAGGTCCATTCTAACTAACAGCTGCCTCAGCGTAGTGCCAGTCTCCTCTGAAGCGTTTTTCCGACGACCGTCGAGGTCGTCGAGTCGAAGGGTATGCAGCTCGGGCATAATTAACGCAGAGAGGACTCGTGGAATATGATTGGACCGCAGTGACAGATGAGTGAGGCAAGGTAACGTCAACGGGGCAAATGGGTCTTTATCCTCGTCTTCTCCATCGCCCGCGGGAGACAACATTACAGCCATGTCCGTTATTCGTCCTTCTATTTCGAGTCGCGTAAGCGACGGGGTAGTGCGTAAGATGCGAAGGACGAGTTGGAGGTGGAGGGGCGGCGCGCGAATAGAACGAACGATGGTCAAAGAGCGTAATGTGCTGAGATTAATGATAGAAGGATCGGGCAGCGTGTGGTTCACGAGCCGCAGACATGTAAGACGAGAAAGGTTTGGCAATGCGAGTTGTGAATAGAAAGAGGGCATGGTGGACGACGTAATGTTCGCAGAAGGCGCGTCTGGATTAATTGTGACAACCAGGGACCCTAGCGCCAGATGCCTTGTTTCATTCCGTTCAACAGGGTATATTAGGGAAACGAAATTTTGAGCATCACGCTCAGACAGGGCGTGCACTTCGAGCGATCCAATGTGAGGAGAGAACGGGCGGAGAATGTGTAGCAATAAGGATTGCCTCATAGGGTTTGCGGAAACCTGGGTGCAGGAACCGTGTTCACTCGTGCTTGTAGAGCCAAGGTCGACGTCAAGAAAAAGCACACACGCTGCTGCACGCGTGAACCAGAGGTGAATTTTTCGGACACAAGCTTTTTCTGAGTGTGCCGCCAAAGAAAGGTTGAGTCTCTGCCAGACGTGGGGAGCGGATGACACAACTTGGTGAAAGCGGTGTGAGATTGTTGCTAGTAGAGCGGGCGAATCTGGGTCGGATGCTGTGCAATGTGCGAGGATCTCCCCCAGGATTTCGGGAGGAAGTTTGGAAATGTGGTCTACGTGGGACATGAAGATGTGTATGAGGATCGGTGGCCAGATACCCTGGAGTATATAAACGTAGGGATGACAAGAGATATTTTGCCTACAGAGGGACCTGGTGTACACGGTATAAATGCGACCTCTCGTTATGGACCGACCTGGACCTGAATGACACGTTAGCCAATCAGTGTCTAGGCTCTCAGGAAGCGTATTAGGACACAAGTTCCTGGGACAGGCTTAGCCGACCAAATTGCGTACAGGTACATGGTGGCTGAGTGTCTTAGCCATTTTAAACTGCTAGAGTGCAAGACATGATATGCGGGTGAGTGCAAATGGGCAAGAACACAACTCGCTCGATCGCGATGGAAGTAGCAGCAGTTGTGTGGGAACGATGCAAGGCCAAGACAGTCTGGAGTCTGGACCGACCCAATACTGTACTTAGCACATTCTGCTCATTGGCCAGCATTCCATGTCCATTGCCATTGGAGCGGCAACTTCGTCACGACCCAGGGCCTGCCAATCCGAATCTCCTAAAACCACCAGCAACAGTAGGCAGGTAACGTTGGATTAAGACCTAATGAGCGATTTCCGCCCCATGTACAATGATTCACAAAGAACATATAGTAGAAATCATCATTCCCTTGGAATAAACGAATGACGGAGAGCAGTCCATGCAGTGTGTTTTAATTCGCGAGGATAATCCACCTATGCGCTAGTCGGTCAGGACAATGCCTGAATCTCGATGAGACGTTCCCCAAGTAACGGGCTGCTAAATCTGTTTTGGATTTATGCTACTACGGCATGGTTTACACGACAAACCTCTGTTCATTCCGATCAACCGGGTTAGTGTTGTGCTCCAGGGGTGTTTGAGATTTGAGCGCTTATCAACGCCACGAGGGCTTGTAGGTTAGGCATTTTCACTGGGTCAGCTACAGGTCGACTCAGTTTCGCGTCGTTGCTTCTCCCTGCCCTTTATGAGCTTTCAAGTCACCTCACCCTGTGTCCACGGTTATCGTTGATCTTCTCAACCTTTCCAATCGTTCAGATAACAAGTCCATTATTTTGATTCTCTCACTCTTGTGGCCCGACATTTCCCAAGACCAAATATCGCTCGTTATTAGGGGTTGAGATATTATACATACCATTGGGACATGGCAATCGTCGTAGGCCTCTGCAGGCGGCTGCCACGCATCAGCGGTTCAAGATGTGCAGCTGATTTGGTTGCGAGTAAGGTTTAATCCTTGACTAAAATTCTCCCCTTCCACTCCCTGCACCCTTATGCGAGTGGCTAAACCAGCCATATTCGGGGGGCTTTAGAACGGCTGATTCATTAGTTTGTCAGATCCACCTGAACGTATATCAATAAGGGTAAGTCGATCGAAATATTTTCTGTAGCAGAACACTAGTTAGTGTACATAATTCCGGTCGCCTAAGGAGCGAAACTTTCTCCAGACGTTACGAAGAACGCGGCACATAGACAGCCCAGAAGGGCGTGGGCGTTCTGAGAGATGTATCAGTGACGAAACTGTCATCAGACCGTGGCCGGTCGAGCTTCTAACGCTAAACGCCCGTGTTCAGGCCGCGGAAGGTGAACACTTTCCCCCCTTTCCGGAGATATTGGTGGAACTGCATAGCAAACTCCCGAGACGGATGGGTTTTGTTCCAATTCCAAGAAACCGAAAAGAAAAACGGTGTCCAGTTATGAAGTAACGGAAAGAGAGGTAAAGATTAGCCACAACCCTGGGGTGCTGTATCCTCGTTCATGCACCCGACACAGGGGCATTTATTATTTTGAGGCAAATAGGCTTGCCAGCTAATGAGGGGGAGGGAAAAAAGCACGAGGAAGGAGGCCATGATAGACTCTGAAACCATTGGCGCGAATTATTGGCCTCTTGTGTGGATCGTAAACGCGGGATCAACGTGCAAAGCTTAAAACAAGGACACTCGGTCCGTGCAACACATGGGAAATAGTGGTCGAAAATGATCTCCAAATTGGAGTCGTCGGGAAGAGAAGCTCGTCGGCGGAGACTCAATCTAGTGTTGATGCCGCTTTTCATATTTTTTTGAGGAGCATTATGTAGTGAATACAGCGAAGGGTGAGCATGAGGAGGTAAGCGGAATTTTAATCGAAGAGACTGAGGCCCTATAACAAGCGTTCGTTAGCCAGGTCAAAGCTACGCAAGGTCAGGGACGTACCATATCCTCGTCTGAGTCTTCCTTCTCTTCCTTCTTCTCCTCCTCCTTAGGTGCTTCATCGGCAGCGGCAGCACCACCGGCACCGGCACCAGCAGCAGGTGCAGCGGCGGGAGCACCGCCACCAGAGCCAACGTTCGATAGCAGCTCCTTTACGTTCTTTCCTTCAAGTGCCTTAGCGAGAAGGGTTGCCCAGATGGGTTCGAGTTCGACACCCGCGGCGTTTGTGATTGCTAAGATTTTATCGGACTAAGAGGAAATTTAGTTAGCTACACGCGTTTTATGCAATGGACGTATGAAGCGTACGGTAATCTCTAGGTTGTCATCGGCGAGGATGAGCGCGGCGTACGTAGCGGCGAGTTCAGAAGAGGCCTGAAAACAAAAATGAGATAAGTGGTTCAAGTCGTCATCCTGCGTCGCTGCGAGCCATCCAACTCAGAATTTGACGATTCCGCCAGGAAAACAGCATGGAGTCGGCGCAGGTGTCGTAAAGCAGGTTTGGCTCACCATTTGGACGAACTGGACGTGAGCAACGGCGGGGACGGGGAGGTGAAGAGCCTTGGTCGTTGAGTTTGATGTCGTGTGCAGCTGCCACACCCACATCAGCAAGTGTGATGTAACGTCACGCTCACTCGCACAATTTCAAGTCAACTTGTCTATTTCTATACTAGTTCGTCCCTCTTCGCCATACGACCCACTGGAACACCGGTAGTGTAATACAAGAGACAATAATCCACGCTGAGAGAATTCCAAAGTTCAAACCAACTGAGGATTTTTGGTTAGCAGGCTGAAGGACTGATGCAAATGCATTTGCTCACGTTGGTTCCTTGTGTTGAATGCTATCGTCCTAAAAGCCCTAGACACGTTATAAAACGGTGCCGCATATCCATAGTGAAATATTCTGGGCAGCGTTTGAATAGGATATATACAGACGGACACGTTCGCTAAAATGATGTGAATATCGAGCCTGGTTTTCAGACGAAGAAAGAAGGCTCACAGATAATCCAGAATATCATGAAGAACGGGATGAACCGCGTTGTCAAGATGGTCACCAAGGACTCGAGAGCCAGACCACTGTGTTTCGAGGTAAGAATTCGAACCTGTTCTCAAGAGTAATTCATGCATACACAGACATCATGCCAGCCCAATTGGCCATCCAGAAGACAACGAAACCAGCTTTCCCAAACTTCCTAGTGAAATCGATTTGGAAGGCAAGGTTGACAAGGGAATAAAACAACTAGAATGCTTGTTTGGGCGGAATATTCTGTAGATTTGCTCCAGAACACTCACAGAAAGGAAGAAATACGCCAATATGGAGGACGAGAGACGGAGACGCACAAGTCCACTATATGACAAGAGCTTTGGCATGCCAGCTGCTCTTCGTGCGCCATCACCAATCATCTAGAAAAATCGATGTCCTTCAGACGAATACTGGTAGGATATAGGTCAGGGCAATACTTACAACAACATAGAACGAGAGAATCAGCAGGTAGATGAGGCCGACAAATGTGGCTGCCGATGCACTGCGTAGATAAGTGAACGTAAGGGAGGCGGGGAAGTAAACATCACCTACACGGGTTCATCGAAAGGGCGGAGATTCGCAACAGTATAAAGTACCGGGGAAGTGATCAACTGAGGTGAAGTCGACAGGATGCTCTGCAAAGACGAAGCAGGAATAGTTGAAGAGGTGTGTTGAGCAAACTGGATCGCAAATTCGTGCGAGATTTGGTCCAGCATCCGCGTTACCTGCACCAGGAAACAATAAGACCGGGCAGTTAGAGCGAGGTACGTTTGAATTACTGCTGGGTAAATTAATACTCGACTGGGTAAGATCGCTGAGTAATACCGTTATTCGATACGGCTAAAGTGGTACTCACTAAGCATTCTCGTTTCGTGCCTCAACGCCATATATTGTCACAGAAAGACTGCTGTTATAGGCCGTGCTGGGATTACGTAGTGCTTCATTGAGTCTGTTCGATACACCGGCATTAACTATCACACGATAATCAGTGTGAGGAGTGGGTATAGGCCATAAAAAACGTACTGACGACGGCGACCCAAGCTCGCTCCTCCAAAACATTGCTCACCACGTTCTCTAGACCCCTGATCCTATCTTCTAGATAGCGCGACCATACGATCGTATCATCCGAGAATCTCATTATATTCCGTCCAAAAAATTCACCAACCTCGCCCCCATCCAAGTCCTTCAATATGTCAATTTATTTATACCTCTCGTGTAAAGTACGTCACTCACCACAACCCACCCGTTTAAAGGGTGTGCGGGGACCCTCCGCAGTGATCCCCAGTATATCGGAAAAACCGCAAAGATCGTTAAAATGACCATAAATGCACCACCAATGAAGGCCTTCAAGTAGATCTTCCTCGCCCTCGCCATCACTTTAGTCCTGGCAAAAAAATGGCTGCCCTGTTCCTCTGGTCTCTTCGACACCTTCTCCACCCATCTCGCATGTTCGGATGCGGAGGACCCTAATGATCGTTGCGTGGAAGACGTGCTCGAATGTGTAGCATGGCTGTTACGCTCGTTCGAGGTATCCGGTTGGAGTTGGAGTTGGTCTAACATGAAGTTGGTGGGTGTAAAGTCACAGGAGCCTCAATGGTTAGCTTGAAAAGGGATACGACGCCAGGGGGTCAGCATATATGGTGAGCAGCGAGCCACGAGGAGGCAATTGGTCGGGAGGGGGAGCATACCAGTCGCCGAGGATCGTTGCAGAGTAGATATTACTATCCAACCGGAGCTGGCAGGGTGAGTTGAGCAACTGGTGATATCAATCTCTGAGACCGGGATACCCCTAAGATTATGCACTCCCGCCTTTGCGGTGAATACTCGATATATTATGACCTTATCTATGTCTTACATTTGCTCCGCAATAAAGGAGTTCATCTGGGATTTGGAACACGCTAAAGCCATAATGGTGGACTATCAGATTGATGTATGTCGGCGATGGACTAGTAAGGATCAAATGAACTGCCTTCATCTACCCTTTGTCCTACCAAGCATTTATTGCTGAGCTCCATGCCGGAGAAAGCGCTCAATAGGTGGAAGCCCCGAATACCCATCTGTGCACCCGGTGGATCCGACGTCAAAATGCAGACAGTCTTCGTGTGCTGGGAGTATTCAACTAGTGACAGGGTGAGATTCAGATGTGGTAAAGGTGGTTACCAAAACGCCCGTCCTTCCGGAAGGACCCAGGCGAGTCTGGGTGTACAGGGACAAGGCGCCAGATACAGCGACAAAGATCGTGAGGAGTGGAAGAAAATTAAAACGAGCACTTCAGAGAAGGAATTTGTCTATAAATACGTCTAACAATGAGTCACCTGGCAACCTTCAGGTTCTCAACTTTCCGCTTCTTCATTCCCTGGCTTGTTCCCGCCTTGCCGCCGCCATGTCGCGCCTTCTAGCCAGGAACTGGAATATAGGGAGTGTTATGCAGGAAATAGCGCCCCAGATGATGAGAATGCCGAAGTGAAATCCAACTGCCACAAAGGTCAGCGAAGACGGCCACAAAGTACCCTTTGATGGAATTACTCACGTCTGTTCTTGGTACCAAAGACAATGATCCGCGCAGCCTTGGAAAAGTTGTAGAAAGGCATGGCATAGCCGTAACGATAAAATATTGGTAGGGTCTCTATCGGAAAGGCAGCGGAAGCCACGTTTACTGAGCGAAATATTTGGCAATTAGTGTGGTTGTGACAACAGGATGGGTAAGCAGGGGACACACCCATGATCCAAATCAACAGGAAGAAGGGAACGAACATGACCGTAAGAAGACTTAGCATAGCCTCCAGTGCCAAACCCCTGCAAGGAGAAGAGCCGTCAGCGATGATCCTTGAGGAGCGAAAAGAGCGAAGGCTTACACAGCGCACATAGTACAGAAGTTTAACGCCCAGAATACAAGAAAACCGGAGTGGCCGAATCTATTTAAATCATGGATAGGTTAACAAGGTAATGGAGTCAGTTCGAAATGGCAGAGTGGCCTTACTTCCGGTTGACGTCAAATTGAAAGGCTAGACTGAGTAGGGAGTAGAACAGCTGTACGTAGAATGTCACTATGTAGATAAGGAGTGGATGTGCAGTCACGAACCGAAAGGAGGAAGTATGCCACAAAGACACTGGAAAGATGTAGGGCAACCAAAGAACGGAACCTCAGCAGGCGGGCCAGGTTCGTGGTTTCCCGGGCGGCATACCCAATCATCTAAGGGAAAGTCAGTAGTTTGCATTTAAAAATAAACGCGAGACATACTACTACAAAAAATGACAGGATCAGAAGGAAGAGCAAACCAGTAAATGTGACAACCGCAGCACTATTATGAGACTGCATCAGATGATATCGGTACAGAGTCTCGAGGTCCTGACGTACAGGGGCTGATCGAAAGGGCGCAAGTTGAAAAACTGATATGATATCGGAGCAGTCACCGTTTGCGGTGAAACTTGTAGCAGCTGTGATAGCAGTGGAGAGCCACTGATAGACCGTGCCAACTGTGATGCAAAGCGAGCAGAGACGCCCGTCAGCGGTCCTTCCACCTTCAAAAACCAGAACACGTTTTAGATCTTCAAACTCTCTGGACACAATGCGTGGGATGACTAACAGACGGACGCAATAAGGCGCGGCTCGTGGTGAAATTATTGCATGATACTGGGAGCAGAGGAGGAAGGGACCTACAAGGCGTTCTCATTCCGTGCTTCAACACCAAAGATGGAGATTGCTTGTGAGCCGTCATATGTTGCATTTGGCGTAGCTAGAGCTGCGTTAAGTCTGTCCGAGGCCCCAGGATTGACTAGCATGCGTGGTGCGTCAATAATCACATTGGAGGAAAAATGACTGGCTAAATACCTGTCACTGCTATCCAAGTCTTTTCTTCCAAAACCGCATGCGAGACATCCCCAACGCCATTAGGAAATTGCTCAGCAGAAATGACTGTCCAAGATATTTTTGTAGGTGCGGACGTTGCGGTAAGTCCAGTAATAACACCCTGGCCGATCAGTCCGCGGTCGAAATCCTGCACTGTCCAGTTAGTCGTGTTACCAATGGTGAACAGACATACGTACGACGATCCATCCAGGCAAATTTCGAACCGGTGTTCGGTAGAAAGCTCCCCAAATTATCGCGAAGATAGTGAAGATGATGAGGGATGTTACCACAATTCCTCCCGTAAGCATTTTCAGATATTGTTGTCGTGCCATGATCATGGTGGTGTTGCAAGAGAGGAAATTATTCTCATACGGTTGAGGTTCGGCAGTTGTGTTGGAGGAAATCTGTTGAGAGTGTGGTTCAGCAGGCTTAGCCGCTACACCAATTTTCTGGCGATCGAGTGTAGTTAGATTTCGCCGTGCATTGTCAAGAGCCATAGTACCACTTTTGGAAACAGATCCGAGGTCAAAGTTCAACCGCGAATGGGCAATTTTCCTTGGTGGTTATATATGTGGTAGCTAACTTGCCGTCATATCAAAAGCTCATGGACAGGCTAACAAGGATAGTTGAGACCTAGTGTATACTGAGTGATGACAAAATTGCATTACGAGATGCGCTTCTCGCGGGCTTCTCACCAATACAAACCTCGGATCCACACCTTCCGCATATCCGTCAAGGCCTCTGCACCTCATTCCTGCATCCATTTGATGACATGAAAGTAGGCGCTGCAGTACATCATTCACGTGATCGGCGAATATATTGTGATCGTGTATAATTCACTATGCCATTATTCGGTATTGCCGGTTGAGGAAGGTGGATGGGGAACACGGACCGTGTTATCGGTGGATCCTAAACAGCTGGGACTTGGAAATGGGACCACCGGTGATTTTATCTTGTGGGAAGTGGGATATGTCATGGACATCACATGCAATCTTTCAACGGCGGGTTTCTCTAGAGCCCACCCCATCCGGGATCCGACATTAGTGATTCATTATAGTGATGCCTAGACTTTTAGACCCATGGCCATGCAAGTGTTATCATCGCGAGGAGTGCCAAGAAAGCATGCCAATTGACTAAGGGGTCCAGGCCTCTCCTGTTGACGGGTATCCTTTACACTGGCTTAGTGCTTAGTTCTTGTCCAATGACAACATGATAGCGACAAAAATAGAGTGCACCGACTGGAACGATGCGATCATGCAACCGCTCCATTCACGGTACGTCACATGTTTTGCTCATCCACTTTCTCAGGGATACCTCGGGTGCGTTCACCTCGTACCGGATCGACACCATGAACCCCGTTGGCCCATATAGCTCGCTTCCATGAAGAGCCGTGTTGTGCCATGACCGATGCCCATGACCCTCACATATGTGCATTGGCGGCTATTATCCGACAGAAGCAGTGTGATCTTGGGTTCAATGTGTCGCCGGGGGATGTGCTTGTCGACCGGCAGTATTGGCCTGTTGGGCTTGTTGGGTGGGAATGTGCTGCGTGGATACCCTCGTACTGGGAGTTGACGGCCGGGCGCATGGTCTCGCAGGAATGTTGGCAATATTTGGACACATATTCTTGTGCGGTACTTGCCGCATTACACAAACGAACTCAAGGTCGAGCAGAAGCTGTGGAAGACGTATACCCCCTTTTAATGTATAGCTGAAATTCGCGCTTGGCCCCTCCTTCAGTGACCTCGACAAGGAATCTAAAGACTACAAGGGCGTCAGCGATGCAACACGACGGATATGTTCGATGACATCATACCTCCGGGGCGCACTTCCATATTCGGACGCCGTTTGACGGCTGGAGCAAGCACGGAAGGGGCTATCGGTGCAGGTGCAGGGTGCCGTATGATAAGCGGGAGGAGGAGCATAGCGGAGGCATCATGAATTGTTGAGTGGCCTGCGTAATGCTGGGGATAAATTCCTCGTACTGATAATAGTTTTCCTGCCCATACGCGTTCTGTGCGAAAGGCAGCGGCGCCTGCTGCTGCTGGAAGTCGTTTGCTGCTGGAGGTTGAGCCATTGGTACTGACTTATTGCAGGTTTCTGGTCAAGCTTTTATATCTTTTTTCTTGTATTTTTACCTAACATAAACCAAACAATTCATTGTTTATACATCGTCCTCGACGCACCCACACCTCTCAGCCACCATGTCTGTTGTTATCGAACCACCACGTCTATTGTTCCAACCACACCCCCCAGGCGCCATCCTGTTACTGTCTCTATGTTTCCTCCAACTCCTCCTTCATTTACACGCCTACCATCGGTAGCGAAGTTTCACAGGATCTTCTCGCGGCCTGTGCCGGGCTCTTCAGCACTAACTACGGAGTGTGGGGCGAGGCTGGCTTCAAGCCTGGTACGTTATCGCGCTCTAATCGATGGCATCTGATTGACCGGGTCTCTAGGTCAGCCCGTCAAGATG
Organism: Podaxis rugospora; assembly: GCA_018524415.1. NCBI lineage: Eukaryota > Fungi > Basidiomycota > Agaricomycetes > Agaricales > Agaricaceae > Podaxis > Podaxis rugospora. The sequence continues at coordinate 25,042 of JAEUWL010000073.1, forward strand.
AACGCGAACAAGCTCAAGAACCAGTGTCTCTCTGTTCCTGAAAGTACTGTCCTGGTTTCTTGCACCCAGGGCGACACTCTCGTGGGCCACGCCTTCGCCACTGTCTGGCCGTAAGAGGGTGGTAAGTGACACATGTTTTCTCTTTGGTGCATTGATATACTAATCTCTTCCAAGGTCGTGTTGCTTGGGTCACTCAGCTGGTTGTTGATAAATATGTTCGGAAGCGCTATGTCGCTACCACTCTTCTTCAGACCTTCAAGTCCCACCCTCTCTTCCGAGACATCACTGCCATCGGTCTCGTTTCTTAGCATCCTGCGGCGGTCACCGCCCTTGCCAAATATTCTCGTGTGTGTTTAGTTATGTTTATCTACATCTTCCTGACTTTCTTCGAGGTGTCAACGTTGCTGCCATTGATCTCGGCTTCATTCGTAACAATGCTCAAAAGATTCTCGAGGTCGCCCCCATCAACTATCTGAATCTCTCCCGAATGAGCCTTCATGGTTCTCTCTTTGATCCCGCTGTCAACGATGGTAGCATTTGTTCTGTTTGCACTGATTTTTTTTGTTGACCATGCAGAGCCTTTGGACGCTTTGGCTGTCTTCAAGGCTCAGAACCGCTGGTGTATGGGAGACTTGCTTGATGGACATGAATACCTCGTAATCGTTCCTGTCATATAGATGAGTCCAATTAGTCACGCGCACGTTTCATGTAAAATTTGCAGTCTCTGCTGGCTTTCAGGCTCCGCTCTCTGTATCTTTTTTTCGGTCTGGCCTATCGATCCAAATTTAGCTGTAAGGCTCTGTTGGTCGTGGTTTTGATGCAGTTTCGACACCGCCAAACCCAGTCATCGTGAGCAAAGGTGGCGTTTGCACTTCTTGCCTTTCCCAACCAGGGAGGAGACCATCTCGATTAATTACCTTCGACGGCCCCGAGAAGGGGTTTACTGTAGAGATCCAGGCGAACGAGAATATCAGCATCCTCAAACAGTACGTGTAGTCACCAGTGACAGTGCATCCTCAACCGCCACCTCCCAGCACCAGTCACGACCGCTCCTTTTCCTCTGCCTCCTTTGTCTCCTCGCCTCTCAATCCTGCATCCCCACAGCATGCAGCCAATCCTTTTGCCCGCTCCCTCTCCTCAAGACCAGCCTCTCGCTCTTCAAACCATCTCTCCAAGTTCATGGCCTACGATGACTCTGCACCGGGCTCCCTCCTCTCTCCTACACACACCGAGTCGTCTATGCCCCCATAGAGGCTCAATGATTCTCTACCATCTTGCGGATGACCGTGATCGCCCTTCCTCGGGTTTCATCGCTTCCAATTCTCCCAAGGCAGCGACCGGGACATTTATCTTCTACCCCGTCATGAGCTTTCGCATCCAACGGAATATATGCATTAACAGTACAGGTCTGAGACACTTGTTCACTTACACCCCGATTCTCGCTCATTTCTCCTAGGCCAAGGGTCCGCTCTTTTCCAGATGCCAGAACTTGTATA
>JAEUWL010000074.1:0-26342 GCA_018524415.1 Podaxis rugospora
CTTGTAGATTGGCCAAGTGAGGCCACTACAGTTCCCAAGGGGTGCAACACATAAGTTGAAGCCAAGGCCTCATCTATCTGGGTCTGCGAATTGTCTGCTCCTGTCTGGAGTCTGCCTCCTTAACAAGTTGTTGGAAGGCCATCCTGATCATATTTGGACAGAACTTGGTGTGAGACTACATGTCTTTCTAGTTCTGGAGCATGAGCTGCATACAGTATGTGGGATTGAGGATAGCAAGCATGGTGTTACTGTGAAGGAACAACTGGGTATATTTCTCTATATGTGTGTGACTGGACTTTCAGTCCAACATGTTGGAGAAAGGTTTCAAAGGTCAAATGAGACAATATCACAGTATTTAAATCCTTCAATAAAATTCTCATGTTTGGGTCTGACTTGTATTTCAGTTACTTCTGCAAAATACTTGATGCCTTATCCTCTGGGCCATTTTACCAAAAATATGTCCAACTTCCAGGTGCAAATGGGCCTATTCCAGAATTCATTCAATCAAATCCAAAGTTCTCTCCATATTTCAATGGAGCCATTGGAGCTATGGATGGTACTCATATCAATTGTTGTCCTTCATTGGAGGATAGACAGGCTGCTCATAACTGAAAAGGTGGTGTTTCACAGAACTGCCTTGCATGTGTATCCTTTTCAATGAGGTTTTTATACCTCATCAGTGGATGGGAGGGCTCTACTGCTGATGCAACAATGTATTTTCAATCCCGTCTGGTTGATTTATATATCCCAGAAGGGAAATACTGATAGAATCTAAGTTACAAAACACTCAGCTTCAATAACATGAGAGCTAGTATATTTGAATATATATCTGACCATAAAGAAGTGAGTGTTTCTTTATATTTATATTTCTTATACTAATTAATATACAGTTATCATCAACTTCTACTTACAAATGAGCTTGCACTACCCCCCCTCCCTGTCCACCTCCAAAATATCCATGCATGACACACAGTGATGCTCTGATGAGTATATCTAATACTCTTTCAACTTTCAGTACTGCCATTACTGCAGCTCTTGCACCACTACCTCCAGCACTACCTCCTACACCCCTACACCAGACTTGTGCCATCACAGCTGCTGTTGCCCAAGAACAGTGGCTTTCTTCATCACAGATGGTAACATTTATTGACTATCTTTGTAAAGATCCCAGTGCTTTTGATGTTTACATAATTCTTGAAGATGTTGATATTTGTAAGGAGTGGGTCCATAAGCAGCTTGATTTGTAGTTACATATTATCATTTGTTGTTCACTTCATTTCTAGCCTACTTCACTCTTTTTAGTCCACATTCCTATCCTAGTCTTCCTCTTGTTGCCATAATTCCTCTATGTAATCCCTCCACATTGTGTCTGCAATCTGATCCTGCTTTTGGTACCCATAGCATGTTAGTGGAAAAGGAACACGTTACTGATGAATATCGTACATATCAACTAGCATTCGCCCATTCAATTACTCATCTGCGACTCGAATGACGGCCTTTCCCTGGTTGGCACCCGTCTGAACCGCAAGAATTACATCACCAACTTTGTCCAAACCACGAGTAACATCCTCTTTATACTTGATCTCGCCCTTCGCTACCTTTTCTGGGACCGTATCGTAGAACTCTTTGCAGTATTTCCCAAAAGTGCGCATGAAAACGAAACCCCGAAGAGTGATATCCTTTTCAATGACTTGCAATAAGTTCTGTACGCACGAGGGGAAAGATCAGAAGGTTTCCCTGATGACTGAGGGGGGAAGAACACACTCTGACGGGAGCTCCTCCAGTGTTATATCCTGAGAGATATTCAGAAAGACCAATGGTAAGCAAGGTGTGATATATTCAAAAGAAGCTTTCCATACCGCTAATCATTCCACATTCCTGAAGTAGGTTTGTCAATAGGCTGTACATTCATTTTAGAAGGGCGAACTCACAATGAACCGAGCACCAACGTTGGCAGCATCTAGAGCTGCCTCGAGCGTCTCACCCCCAACGTGATCCCAGTAGCTTCAGAGACATGCGTTAGCTATCCGAGAGCTCCGTAACCCGCTAAACGTACATGTCGATGGGTCCTTCCTTGCTCAAAACCTCCCTCATATTCGTCGTCTTGTAGTTGAATGCGACGTCCGCTCCAATCTCCTTCATAAATGCAACTTTCTCGTCCGATCCAGCAGATGCGATAACCTTCAAACCATCCGCCTTTGCCAGTTGAATGACGAACCTGTGTTATGTGTCAACGCTGTAAGCACAAGTACGAGAACCTGCGCGGCAACATACGAGCCAACTGGACCTGTTAGTCGCCCAAGCTTGAGTCAGATCCTTCTGATTATGAGCGTTGACTGTAAAAGATCTACCTGCTCCAGTAGACACGAATGCAACTTCTCCCTATGGAATTTCGCACACGGTAGCGTATGATATGAAAACAGTAATCCTACCTTTTTGGCGTTCGAAAACTCCTTCCAACCCGTGTAAGCGGTTTGGCCTGGAGGTATGCCATGATGATCTCTGAATAATTCAGGTCGTGAATAGGACTCACCTGGCATGCCAGCGATGCCAATAAAAACCGACCAAGGGAGGTTATACTTGTTCTCCAAGATGGTTAAATGCGCGAGCGAAGAACATACGCTATATTCCTCATGGTCTGTATCCAATATGTATTTACTCTAACCTCCCGGGCCGTGAAACGGCGAAACTCACTTAAGCGGCCACAAAGGTGGTCTCCTACCTTCACTCCCTCCAGCTCTGACCTCACAACGACTGCGATGCCATGGCTCGTAAGTCTAGGATAAACCTGAGCGAGTGGCTCCAAGAATCCATCATTCGACTTACGGCTTGCCAAGGTCAAGGCCGTACTGGCGGTGGTGTTATTGGGGGCGGCAATTCAAGTAGCGGCGATACTCACCACGAAGCCACTGTCGTTAGGGCGCATACGTCCACGCAAGAACGGATCAATTGACAACAACAAAGTCTTAACTAAAAATCCGCCATTCAACGATACACTATCGACGTCGATGGTTTGCGAGTCGTCGTAAACCGTCGTCTTTCCAGGCTCGGGATATCCTAGATGATAGCCATGGCGGGGAGTCATGAGTGTGAGAAAGGGATCTATTATCCGTATACACCCACCACTTGGGTACTCGTTAAGAAGCACTCGAGCATTTCGAACAGGGGCCATGATATTCGCAGAAAACAAAATTCACAGTTGCAAAGGATGCTGGCCTCAAAGCGCCGCTCTGTCGCTGTTTTATCTAGGATGATCAAGACGATGACTAATCTGTTTCAGTTACTTGCTCAGCTGGTTGGAAGTGGGCTTGCCAAGAATTGCTGGCTTTCGCAGCGTTTCATTGATTTCCACAGCGTTGTATGACACTAAGCAGCGTTGGCCCGCAACATTGAATGGCTTCCTGCAGTATTGGATTACCTGCTGCTCATTCGTAAATTAGGCTTTTCGATTCACATAAGTTCCATCATCAGATGGCGATGACGAGGCGTGGCCCAATAAGAGATAGCAGTAGCCTTAGTCAGCGAGATGTTCAAGATGTTTCGAGTCTAACCAAAGCTGAAAGCGACGGTACCAGCTCAAAACGCGGTCACAAAGCCAGTGCCCACTTCCTCTATTTCGCTCCGGAACCTTCACCCTGCTCGCGGGGACCTTCCGTCTCCTAACGATACCTCTGCAACCTGCGTAATCAGCTAATGGCGACCCCAAGTGTATCGAGTGTGACGACGCCGTCGACTGCGAAAAATCCGTGGAACACACTTTGTAGCCACCACCACTTGACTGAAAGAACTGTATCGCCCCGTCTATTTCCGTCGGGAGGTGTATCATAAAACGGTCATAGCGAGTCCAGAGGTCGAGTATGGTGTTATTTTCTTGTCGTGATGCAGAGGAAATAGACCCATCTTTGAATCCTTGCAGGAGGCGACGGAGGTGTCTTGGTTGTTCGTGGCCAAAGTATTCCCCGTAGTAACGGCAAAAGTCGTCCATACGGTCAAAGTTGTGAAGAACCTTTCTGAGTGTCTGGACGTTTCTGAGGGTAAAAGGGTGAGTCCTTGCTATTTTCTCATCTATTATCCACGCGTCTTCAGCAGCGCAGGAGTCAAATGCAAAGATGAAGCTCACCTGTTTCCTCTTGATCGTGTAAAAATGCGTCCAGCTCTCTAACCCCTCTGTCGTAGACACACTTCACATCAACAATCCTCACCCGTACCCTCTCACAAGCTTGGACGACACTTGGAATCCATTCCCCTAGCGCAAATCTGATATCCTCGACAGCCCTACGCTGATCAACTTGAAATTCTTTCAAAAACTTGAGGTAGTACTCCGCAAAGGATCCAGCAAAGAGGATTGGATCCATGATGAAATCGGATAATTGATTGACAACCTGTTTGCAGTTATTCGCGAGTTCCAGAACTTCCAACAATGGACGGGTGTTCCGCATTGCAATCAACGACATGCGCAGCGAATCAACCATTTCAAGAGTTTCGCGGACGACAGCCCAGTATTTAATCGCAGGCTCGTCCTTCGGAGGTGGCTATTCATGGTCCATTTATACTCAATACTGCCAAACAGGTAGGGCATACCATGAAGACTCTGCATATTGCAGTTTTGTGAGTGGCTGATATTCCATCGGCATGCCCACCGAGATCACTGGGTGGGAGAGATGACGATAAGCGCTTGAGCTTGTAATGTGGGCCTTTGTACATGTGTCCAGAGGCCACGGCAATTCTCCCGAGGATAGACTTTTGTCTTGGACTGGGGACTGTAAACTATCAGGACGAGAAGCGCCGGTCGGTGTTGGAATATGGCCAGATGCATACAATTCCGGGCCGTGCAAAAGGCTATAGCTCCAATTAAGGCATGAAGCCGCAGGAAAGCCCGGACGAGAGTGACACTCTTGTCTCACATGAGAATGACGTGAGGCATGGATTCGTGTAGATTCAAGTTCATGCCAGTATTCACGGTGGCAACGGTCCTCGAACCAGGACTGGCGGATGAGCTAACTGAACATCGAACAAGCCAATGCTATCTTCCAGACAACAGCCGAGGCGAGCGTCCGCAGCGCTTGGCACCAGCCTACGTTCTTGGAAAGATAACAACAGCCCGATTTCCTTGAAGAACAGATATCTCCCTTTTTCTTGGACAAAGGCGAGTTTGCGGAAATAAGAGCGATTTTCGAAATAGGTAGATTTCAGACTGAATCTCCTGAACCAGGGGCAAAAATAGCCTTAAAACAAACAACCGAAATGCAGAACATGGCAAATGCAAGGTCATAAAGGAGAGTGAGCGATCTTTGAGGTGCCACACGCGTTTCAAGACCCCCAAGAGAGTCTTTGAAGATTCATAAGGCACAAGTACTAAAGCCTGGAAGGTTGTGACGTGAATCACTCGGCAGGCTTCAGGGGTCCGAGCGGACTTAGTGCTATAATGACTAAGTGATTCCCACTGGTTTATGTGGGTCACCCCGATAGTAACGGTGTTCCCCGGCGGCTCTTGTGATAAGCAAAGCTTAACCCCTTCTTTTCCGCTACTTTTGGCAGGCAACTTCGAGGTCAGAAAGTATCCTGGTCAGACTTTGTTGCAAAACCCCCGGAGTGTCAGCACAATGTGTCCAAGTGGGTCATGGTGCCGATTGGATAGAACGAGGTCGCGTTCTATCACCGAGTTTTTGAAACGAGAGCAATTCAAGCCAACATAGCACAGTCCTAATGTAGCTGGGGCGACCTATGCGATGTCTAACCTCATCCAGGAAGAGGTGAATGGACAAGGTGCACTCATGGGTGATTCTGGTCGTAGGGTGATGACGCCCACTCACAAAATCAGGCTCGTCGACGGTGTAGATACGGATAGACGGTATCTCTGTAATGACTACCCATCGGGGGTCTTATTGCCATTACTGACCACTGCGTAGCTGTTCCGGGACAGTAAATGAAATCTGAATCATGTCAGAACGAAGGTTATATCGACACTCAGAGCTTCTTTTACACTCACGAGCGCCGCGCAGGAAGACAGGAGCCGGCATATATCGCTAAATCAATCGAGTCGAGGAAGCAGCGAGGAGCCCGCGAGGATCACACGTGATGGTGACCCACTCTTCGTATATTTCCTCGACACAGGCATAACCGACGCCGCGGTATCCCACGTCACCATTTCTGGACCTCCTGACGAAGACAGATTGATCCACTAGCCCGATGTCTAAACGCAATAAATCTCTCAAACCCCAGGCTGTTGTCTCCAACATCCTCCACAACCTTCGCCCAAACGGTAAATTCAACCCTATTTCAAAATCAAAATCCTCCTCTTCCAACATTGCCATGGCCACTACCTCGCTCGTTGGTACGTCCCAATCCTTGCATTCACTCGCCTCCTATACCTAATATGTATAACAGGAAAGGTCGCCGTCGTGACCGGTTCTTCTCGCTCCATCGGTGCCGCTATTGCCAGGGCTCTGGGGGCTGAAGGTGCTAATGTAGTCGTTAACTACGTTAGTGACGCTCGCGCTGCTGAAGAGGTTGTTAGTTCCATCAAGTCCTCGGGCAAGGGTGACGCTATCGCTGTCAAGGCAAACGCTGCCACCATCGAAGGTGGCAAATTCCTCGTCGACGCTGCGGTTCAGAAATGGGGTCGTCTTGACATTCTCGTCTTAAACGCGGGTATCATGGGCAGCAAGGTTCTAGCCGATGTCGATGAAGCCTTCTTCGACAGTCATATCCAGACCAATGTCAAAGCACCCTTGTTCACCGTCAAGTATGCGCTTTCTCACCTCACCGCACGTAAGTTCTGTACCCACCTTCATATGTGCCGTCCATATTGTAACTATACGCTATCGAAACCCAGCTGGGGGCCGTGTCATCTTCTTCTCTTCTAGTTTGACTGCAGCTTCCGGTATGTCGGTTCTATTTTTAACCCCTCGTCAAGAAATCATCTCATCATTTTACCCCCATTTCACCAGCTGTCCTCCCTAACGCCCTCAGCTACGTCGCTTCCAAGGGTGCTATTGAGCAGATCTCCCGTGTCCTCGCAAAGGACCTCGGTGGTCGTGGCATAACTGCCAACACTATCTCTCCTGGACCCGTCGACACTCCCCTTTTCCGTGCTGGCAAGCCTTCTCAGGTCATCGATTTTATTTCGAAGCAGAACCCCAATAACCGTCTCGGACTTCCTGAGGATATTGCTCCTCTTGTGGCTTTCGTTGCGAGCCCGGCCGCTCAGTGGCTTAACGGCCAGAACCTACGGATTAATGGAGTAAGTGGTATCCTCCTATGAGTTTTCCGTTATGTTGATGAGCAATGTTCGTAGGGTTTCACTGTTTAATTTCGCTTTCGTATCTTGTAGGGATGAGGAGATGTAACCTAGATACTTACGACTCGTTGTATAATTAACTTAGTTGTGTATATACTGACATGTGACTCCTCGTTACGGTTTTTGCGATGTATAGATGTACAGCCACCAATCTTCCGCGACCTACCTTGCAACCTATTTGCAGTCTTTGTTGCGTGTGTGCACCATCTAAAGTTCTCTTAGTCGTGCACAAGAAGATGCACAGTCGGTATTCTTGGACGAGACATAGTTGCATCAATCCCCGATATGCTTTTGCAGGGCTGTGGCGTGTGTTGATGATAGAATGACAAAGGTGACATTGTTGCCGAGGAGAATGCCAGTGGCTGAGGCCTGAGGTGTGCCCTCGTGTCATCAACACATCAGATTTCGAATGTCGGGGAAATGACAACATGTCGACGTTGGAGCAGAAACATCGTGACAATCGGGCTTCGAAATGCGGAGAAGATCTATGTCGAGATATCTAGAATGTGTCGTGTGAACGTGTGGATTGCAGGGGGAGATACAGTCATATGTGTATTCTAAACTAGAGCAATCATCCGGGCCTCAGGGAATATCAGGCACCTCAGGTGACGCTGTCGTAAGTATAGGTGGTAAGTAATACGCTCATTAAAGATAGGATGGAGGTTTGTGTGCTTTATGGCGAAGAATGGAAGGTCGGAGACGGTGTAACCGCAACCGAAGATATAGGGAGAACAGCGCTCGGAAGCATGCGCAGGTTTCCAGAGCTTATGAATCTGATGTAAGAAGAGGAGTTGATCCAATTGGTCATCAGCTTGTTTGACCTGGAAGTGCGGGTGTTGGAAGAGCCACTTCAAGCCGAACGGGTGTGTGGGAATGTCGTGTTCATTTCCAATAGCAGGGTCGCTTGCTCCAAACACCGGACCTAACCCTACCCAATCTCGTAATTATGTTTCTCACTGCTTCACTCACCCCGTGCAGTCAAGACGGATGTCTTTCGCCTCCTACGTCCTGTGCTCCGGGGTGGGCCGACGTGGATATCTTATTTCTGTCGCAGGAATAGCATCTCTTCTCTGAAAAGGTTAAATACGCCAGGCATATGGGAACACTCCTGTCCACCCTGCCCAACTTCCCTTGCGATTCCTCGCCTCACTCCTTTCGCCGTTTACTATGGGCATATTGAACAGCTCTGAGGCGCTGGCGTTTGGTCTCACCTTCGCGGCGATAGCTTTGGTGCACTACATCAAGCAAGCGGAAGCAAACGCGGGTCGCAAGCTCCCTCCTGGACCGAAAGGAATCCCGTTCTTTGGAAACTTATTTCAGATCGATGTCCTGAGGCCATACCCCAAGGTGTGCTACATACCTAGCTGTCAAAGACTATAGCTGAGCGCTGGGTGACTGCATAGTTCAGGGAATGGGCGATGGAATATGGTCCCATCTATCGACTCAAACTTGGGCCTCAAGAATTTATCGTCCTCAACACGGCAGAAGCTGCTGACGAGCTGTTCGTTAATCGTAGCAAGATCTACTCCAATCGTTCTCCACCTCACGTTGCTCACGATATCATGAGTGCTGGTCAACGTCAAGTCTTCTTGCCCTACGACAGGGAATGGAAGGTTCGCTCCGATTTTGTGTCGACTTATTCGAAAAGTTAACTAAACAGTTTCCAGGCCTCGAGAAGGAGCTTACAAGTCGCCATTGGTCCCGGTGCTTCTAAACGCCTCCGTCCGTCACAAGATCTGGAGTCTCGCGTCCTTCTGTACGATATTATCCAACACGGAGAACAGAGCCTTCAGGATATGGAAAATGGCCCGACTGGAGAGGTTCCCGAAGCTCACTGGTTCTCGCTCATTCGGCGCTATGTATGTGCCGACACTTCGTCTATGGATAGCTGACGGATGTCTTCTTCGGCCTCAATTAGACAACGAGCGTCGTGATGACGGTTACTTATGGCAAGCGTGCACATAAGATTCTAAATAACCGCAACTTGTGCGCAAGAGCCTGACCCACTCCTCGACTTTACGCTAGTGGCTGATATAGCTCATACTTGTCGCCATGGTATAGGCACATGATCTACGAAGTATTGGCAAATTTCACTAAGGTTGGACAGCCCGGCAATTATCTGTAAGGCTAACTTTAAGACCTGTTGCATAGGTACTAATGACCGTTTTAGTGCTGACGCTTTCCCCATACTGCGCAAGCTTCCCGATTTTCTCGCGAAATGGCGCGTGGAAGCCCGAAAGATGCATGAATGGTGTGGATCCTTCTGAACTCTGAAGTGGGTCAGATGCCGTGGCGTTGACTTGGCTCTTCACACAGGGAAATGATCCTTTGGGGCGGTCTACTGAAAGAACTCCAAGAGGAAATCAGTAATGGCATTGCACGGGATTGCTACGTCTCCAATTACCTGAGACAACGCGCTGAAGCTGGTCATGAACATGCCCCTGGATGCGGCATCACGGAGGATGGTTGGCTCAGGGACACCCTCCTTGCTTACACCGCTGGGACGGTCCTGGAAGCCGGTTCCGATACAACTGCCAGCACTATGCAATCGTTCCTGCTTTTCATGATTAGCCACCCTGCAATTGCTAAAAGGGCCCGAGAGGAGATCGACCGTGTCGTTGGTTCCGATAGGATGCCTACCTTTGAGGATGAACCCCATTTGCCTTATCTCGTTGCTTGCATCAAAGAGACGTTGCGTAGACGTCCTCCCACGATCATGGGTATGTAGCACTCGTCTGTAGACGGAGGACTGACTCTAATACTTTGCTGCGAATCAATTTAGGGATCCCTCATCGCAATGATGAAGATGACGTTTACGAGGGTTACTTCATTCCTAAGGGTTCCACCGTCATCGGCAATGTTTGGGCCATGCATATGGACCCTAAACGTTATCCGTAAGTCCCACCATTGTCCATCAGGACTACACCCGAAGCAATTGAACTCCCTCAGTAATCCTTTTGCCTTCATGCCTGAGCGCTGGTATGAAGAAGGCAAACCAACGCGCTGGGGTAGCGGGCCGGACTGTGACCGTGATCAGTACGTTTGATCAACATACGTTGACAGGGTGGGTTCGTGTTTCTGATCGCACTCGCTCCATTCAGCTACGTTTTCGGATGGGGTCGTCGTTTCTGCCAGGGGACCTACATTGCTGAAGCTTCTTTGTTCATCGTATTGGCTCGTATCATGTGGGGCATCGACTTCGTCCTTCCCAAGGATGAGAAAACCGGGAAGCCCATTATTCCGGATATCAACGACGAGAAGACTTTCTCCGACGGTTTTGTTAGTATTCCATACATCTACAAGCTTGGATTCAGGCCAAGGTCGGAAAAGCATAAAAAGATTATCGAGCGGTCGTATGAAGATGCCCAGGCGGAGTGGCAGGTTCTGGGTTTGATGAACGATGAACGGTGAGCTGTAGGTGGTGGGGTGGGGAAATGGGCGCTATGGGTTTGATGGAGAAGTGTCCTAGTACCACATTCTGATTGGATTCCTTCTGGCATCTTCAAATCATGTGTATTATAAAAGCCATATTTTGTAATTGACAGTCTTGTCGTGACATCATACAGGTGTGCGTTCTTGATGCGCTCAAAATATAACTCCAGGTCGTCGACATATGATCAACTTCCCTGATGGACAGAGGACAAGATTTAGAAGCAGCCTTCACTACTCCGAACCTGATTCTAGCCAGAATTTCAAAGCCAGGTTTGTCCTCAGTTTCATGTGGGTCAAGAAATTCTCAAACCCACTACAGTGGTAGGCTACAAGGCGCAGGTGATATTATGAACGATGTTTCTAAATTAGTCCGATTAGCAGACGAGATATTTTGGAATGAGTCAGAAGTCTCTGAGCATGATGCTTCAACGAGATTCTGATCGAGAAAGTTCTGCATTCTCATTATCTTTGGCTTTACTTTCTTATCTAGAACATGAGTTCTAGTGTATTTAGAGATAGTTTTGAGGTGAACATCCAACGACGTGCAACCTGTTGACCCAGCAGAAAATGCCAAGGGCTGGTCATGGCACTGCATTTCACCGAAGAGTTTCAGCAGTTCCCTTGCTCCTCTGTGATGCGAATATATACAGTACTAGTCTCGCTGCCCAAGTCTACTCATAACAGGTAATCCACGCTCGCTTAATCACATCTCATTTAGCGGAGGTACTTTAGTGGGGAACAAGGGGCTGGTGGCCGTATTAAGGATCGCAAAAACGAACCTTTCTCCTGCACAGGTTAGGCTGTAGCGTCTGATGCAGGATTTTGGGTATTCGACGGTGCTAAGTTTATCTGTGTACTTGAAGAGAAATCTTGCGAGTCAACCACCCTCTGGGTTGGCGGATCCCAGGGCATCCATGCAAGGGATGAACCCACCACATCCAACGTCACCCCTGCCTGACTATCCCGGAACTCGTTCCATCTTTGCCGAACTATGCCAATTTCTTCTTCTGAAGGTAGATTGGATTTAAGGTATTTGATATCTTGCAGCCGTCTGTCCACCTCTCTGCAGTACTCGACAACTTGGAGGAAAGGCTTGTCGCATTCATCCACCACGGAGAAAAAGTTAGTGATGACTTGAATGTTTTCGGCGGCAGGATAGCATTTAGCGCAGTATCCCCGTCTGGTACAGATTTGTTAGCTCTGCAGACGACTAATAGACCAAGAATCAGTCGGGTCTCACCATTAGTGCTACAGAAAACTGTTGTCCGCGGCCATAATATCCTGCCCAAACGTCACCATTTCTTCGTGAGTTTTGATTACTCTGTCCACGATGAAGTCCGTCCAAAAAGCGGCGGCGTAAGTTCGGTTAGGCGTCCTCCTCATCAGCGGGGTTGCTGACAATATGCAAACCAACCGGAGTTAGTAGAGGGTAAAGTTTCGCGAGTGGAAGTGAAGAGAGGATGGTTCTCTAGCGAGAGAAAAGATGCGGGGTGTCAGCGTCCGTCTGACGAGGCTTCGACCCAGCTGATAGGGTTGTAGAGAGGGGATTGTATTCCCTGGTCTCCTCTGTAGATACACGACCATATTTATATGAGACTGTACCTACGATTAAGGAGACCCGAAAGGGGTAATATAACTAATTTATGATGTATAACGAGAGAGAGAGGGGAGGGGGAGGAGATTGATGGAAAACGGAGTGGAGGGGATGAACATGGCAGTTGAATGCCTGTTCTGCTCGACGCGACGTTGAGGCCAAGAGAAATCGAGCATGAAATTGGAAATGAACGAAAACGGAGGGGAAAAAAAAGGGAATTTATCCATGATCCTAAAGGGTTTCGGGTGCCCGTCGAGTTCGGCATGCACACCAGGTGCGTCGGCTACGTCGGTTGCACCAGCTATCTCAAAAGCGGGTCCATGGCTGTCAATACTTGCTGGTTTTGGTGAACGTGGTTGGGAATGGAGTTGTCGAATGCTCGGGATGGAGAGTGGGTGAAAGGGAGAGTGTCCAAACGGAGGCGAAATGTCGGGGTTAGTGGGGAGAGGCTTTGTCAACTGCCATACAAAGGTACACCTTAAGAGGACCTACCAGCTTGCTAGGGATATGCCGCAAGTTTAGGGCCTTTGCGAACAACTTCAGACATTATCTCAAAAGCTGGTCGACCTCTTGGGGACTACCTCCGAAGAAAGCAAAATCATTTACCTTGAAGTCTCCCGGTTTCTCGAGCTTCGAGTAGAGTCAATAAGCGAAGAGTGTTTCCGCGAGCTTGATAGCTATCGAGAATTTTTTGGGAATGGAAGAATAAGCATCTCGGACGTTCAGAATGAGATTGTCAAGGTTTCAAAGCTATTTATTGCCCTCATCGCGGTATTAGCTAACCTTTACCCATAGACTCAGGATGTATGGGTGACAAAAGTGAAACTTGAGATCAATGACAAGATAAATGAGCAGAGGGCTGAACAAGCTAGATGTGGGAACAAGCAAGTCGCATCTGGCACCGTTAAGGATGTCGCGACGGAGGGTGCAGGCAGCGGATCATTTACCGCCATTGCTTCGTTTTTGATAGCACCAGTTGTATCCGTGTTTGCCAACGGGATTAATGCGAGGCTGGAACGGAAAATACAAAGTAAGTCATGGTACCTGCATTCCTAGAGTGCAACAATCCTGATGGTTTATTTCCCAGAGTCGCAGACGCAGCAAGGAAAGTATGTCAATACAATGCTATGTATTGACGAGCTCGACAAAGACGCGGGCCGTATTTGGGAGACTATGCGCAAGTTCGACGACCGGTGGCAAACGTTCGAGTACCTGGCCGATGATCTCGATATGCGATTGAAGGGGGTAACTCTACGGACTCTTCAGCACTCGTCGAAGACCGGTCAAGCGTTCCGGCGTATTTGAAGGACATTGTGGACCTACTGAAGGTCTATTCGACGACGGCACTGTACATCTAGCTCGATCGCGACTAGTCTTTGACCATTGTTATTCAGGTTGATAAGATTTTACCTGAAGCTCCTTCAAATCCCCTCCTATGTGACAGAGACCTTGAGGATGATGTGAGTTGAGTCCCGCTGTCCAGGGTTAGAAACCTCGTGAACCCACTAAGAATACATAGCCCACGTTGACAGGACAGCTCCTGGTGTTTGAAAGGATTCTTAACGACGTCTCCCAAATTTTTACCGCACTCGAAACAGCAAAATCCATTGTTAATCGTCGACAACACTCGTCCCTCATGGAAAGTGTTGATGTGCTTCGTGGCCCCTCCCCGAAGGACTCCTCAACATTCGGGTGGTTTTTGGCGCATGGATCTTTCATCTTCGTCGAGGAATTAAGGGAAGAACTATGTCAGTCCTATCAGAAGCATACCAGGGGTGTGGAAGCAGCGTAAAGAAGAGGACAACGGGGTTGAAGCGATCGTTGGAAAGAGGCTCGCAACAAAACACGAAGGACGGGAAATGTGCGAACGGCTAGAGAAAGTCCTGGCTTGCGTTAGTCGGTTCTCCAACGAGTTTAGCCTGGCTCTCTTGCACTCTCCTCATTCAAACGGGACAACTACCAATCCATTAGCTACTCCAACGTGGCCTCCAAAGGACATTACCTCTGTTATCCTCGACACTGCTGATAATGCTCTACGAGCGCTGCAACGCGCGATTGGCTCGCTCAAAAATCGCATGAGTTCTGGAGATTCAGCTTAGGATTTGTTCCACAAATCGCAAGTTACCGGACCGTCATTTTGATTTGTATACATAGCATATCACGCAATCATTCGGTCATGTATCTGGTTGTCATCACTTGGGTTCCACGATGTACAGGTTCCCCGATGAACTCGCGTTTGGGCTTAGTGTGTAAGCTATCGAACAAATGTGGATCCAATGCCCAGCACTCAGGTCACAAGGTAAGCTTATGCTAGTTTTGACCAACTGTTCGAGGGTTGTTCGGTAGTCACATGAGACGCATTTCTCACTGGGTATTCCGAAGCAACAGGATGGCGGCATCACCCCCACAAAGACCAGTACTACACAACATAACGTTCATCAAAGTTGAAGTTTAATTGAGACAGGTTCAGTGCAGTACGCTAGCTACGCCTCCACTGTCCTTTATCACACAACAGTCTATAATTCATTCTCTTCATGTATGGCGGGATGACTTTATATAGTCGAACTGAGTTTCTCAAGGAAGGCTAAGATGTCATGGATCTAATTATGGAGCTTCTCTGGGCGAGTACCACAACACGTCCTTTCCGTTTTCAGACCTGGTGGGGTTATTGTCTTCTTGTGGGATCCCCCTGATGATCATAGCAGTAGAACCAAAGCGCGGGCGCATCACACGTCTCGCCATCTATTTCTGCTCAGTTCCGTAGTGCTTCAACGAAACGGCACCGGCTTGTATGGGTCATTATATTATATACCACGCCTTTGTTTCCAGCGCGGAACCAGGGACAAGCCGAGTATGTGACATAGCCCATGGTGTCATGCCTTTGTTCCTTTGCTGTTCAACAGGAGAGAACCCTGATGGCAGACTATGGTGCAGAAATAACCCGGCATTTGTGACACTGGCTGCCACTTAGCTGCATCATCCAGGGCACATACGACGGAGAAGGAAGAGTAGCTAGTGTGCCAGCTCCAGGGGGAACACTTGTACCAACTCAAAGGGCTATAATGCTAGTGCTATGTAGGATAATGGGGGACATATCAGTGACTCCAGCCTTAAGGCTCAAAGTCCAATCTCTAGTAAGGCGTCGAGTCAATATACAGCCGATCATTGTCCATAAACACTTTGATATGTTAATTTCTCTCATTTATGGCTTGAATGGGGGTCGTCCAGACAACGCGCCATGAGCACTGTTTTGGGGAGCAATTGTAGTTCTTAGGCTGGGGAGAAGTAAGGCCAAATCTTCAACGTAAACATCTTTTGTTGTTGAAGGTACCACGAGATGAGTTCTGGTAACTGATGTCTGGCTTGTGTTTACGATCAACTGTGACACATTGTAGGTGCACATCGACGGCCGCCGGTTACCACTCACCATACCAAGCCATCTCTTTGTCTGTTCGAAGAATGGTTCACGCCAGTACTTGGAAGTTGATTGGTCCTTGCTATGGATGGTACCGCTGTCACAGCAAACCGGGCACCACCTCTGTAAAATCACCCATTCTCCGAGGCTGTCACAGGCTCCTGACGGTAGCATGTGTGCTCTCAACCTGACCGCTCAGTGGATCCTTCCGAAATGGGGTTTTGTCACTTCTACCCCAACTCGTGCGGAGATGGTCGCTTTTCATCCGAGTCAGCCCTTGTATTTTGCTACCTCCTTTGCTTGAGGTCTACTCAGCCTCACACCCGATTTTTGGCATCATCTGTCCCACCACGAAGTTAAGCACATCAATCTTCCTGAAGGCTGATAAAGTTATTTATCTTTCTGGTGTTACCGATGTTGGCAGGAGTTTCATGCTTATGATTGGTGTGTGATTATCTGTTCAATCAACGGATTTTTGCGGATTGAACAGATTCCACGAGTTTGGCGACTCGTCCTAACCACGAAGCTTGTTCTGTTGAACATGGTGGGAAGAAACTCCCTCTAAAAAGAAATATCTGTTCCCTTAGTTGTACCCTCACAACCAATCACTCAAACACCAGGTTCCACACCAGTCGTGATCGGATGCAAGAAACTTGACTGTGACAACAGGACATAACATAGGGACCTTCTACAAACTAGCATGGGTGGTAGAAAACGCTTGCCCAAAGTGTTAAACACCTCCTAAATCAGGCACGCCAGGCTGGAATGACACAAGGGGTAGGGTGTTTTGGACAATTGAAAATTTGAACTCAGCGCATATTCCGATTGATCTGGGGATGTTGGGGGTCCGGAACAGACACCTCAAGTCAGGTATGATAATGTCGGTTCGCAGTCAACCATTAAGACATTGATAATAAGATACATTTCCAGCGGAGGCAGAGACCATGGAGCTGCTCAGCTTGTGCACGAGTCCTGCACGAGCTGCTTGCAGAGTATGGCGCTGGAAGTGACTGGGGTCCCCGGTCCAGGGTCCTAATTAGAGGATTGATCGATGGAGATCTCATTGTTCGGATCCGCTTACGCTCGGGCGACCCACTCGCCACTTCCGCCAAAGTTTTGACGACATAGTTGGCTCTTAACTTGCTATCAGCAAATTACATGGAATTTCTCTTCCCTTTTTCTTCGTGATACACTTTCTTTATATTCTTCAGGAGCAAGGCAGTTATAGAAAGCTGTTGCGAACCGTTTCATCAGTGAGACCATCCCTCCCCATTATATCTACCAGCGCGCTACGTCACCTCGCAATGAGATGGCTCTAGCTTCCGTGAGAATGCTTGGTTACAACAACTTCAATACTTAGCCAGGTGACTCCAGGTAGAATTTCCCTCCATGGTGTTTTCCCTTTAGGTCTCCAGCGACTCATCAGCCTATTCACCAGTTTGTTTCTCATGTCCCGACTTTTCAGACAGCACCATCACAATCACGTTGAGTCCCATAGATAAACCTTCAGGTCACTTCTTGGTAACTAGGTGCCAGATATCTTGGAAATGGTCCGTCCATCTGGACTCTCAGCAGGTAGCGAGACAAGATATAGATGTTCATCTGAGGTAAGAGATAAATATAGTCATTATTGCTCTGGCACACATTGGGTATAGACACTAATTAACAAACAGACTGCTATAAACCTAAGTCTTTTCGATGCTAACACCCACAGTTTTTAGCTCGGCTATCACGGTCTTCAACACGTCCAGAGTCCTTGTCATAACGGTTTCATTTATGGCGAAAGCGTCCCTCGGGAGGAGTTCAGCCACCGAGTCAGCCAAACCCCTATCGGACGTATTGTTGCCCAAACCGCGATTATAATGCAAGAGAGCCATGCCAAACTCATTGGAGAAGTGGCCAATGGACTTCAGGGCACTCTGTAGCAGTGTCAGCGCATCCGCAACCTCGTCTTGCGTTGCCAGTCTCTGTCCGATGATCTCGGATGTCCCATCCTTGTCTTCCTTCTTTCGTTTCTTCTGTGCCTGCTTGCTCTTACTTGTGCTGAACTGAGTCATCAGGATAACTCCGATAGAAGAGCAGAGAGACTGGGCGGTCGGACTAAGCTGAAAGACAGTACGCATCATGGTCGTGATCTCCGGGACGAAGGTGAAGGGATCAATGCTACCGTTCCGAATATAGAAGGCCCACGGATCGAAGACTTCTTGGATGGTGTCGAGCTGCCTGAAGATGTATCGACTAAGCGTGTTGACACTAGTCGCGAACTGGTCACAGTGATTTTTTTGGAGCAAGGCGTCGGCAGTAACGAGCCGATTGAGAACAGGGACTATGTTCTTGATATGCTTCTCAAAGTCTTCAACTTCGCTTGTCAGAGAAGGCTAGGTAAAGTGCGACGTCAAGAATTGGGAAATCTAAAGCAGAGCACGTACTCGCCTCAGTGATCATCAACGCCTCCTCAAGGATTTCTCGCATCTGATATGTAGACCTGAGCATCAGAGCTGCCGAGAGGCAATGACTACGAGTGACAAACCCTAGATTGGAACTGCACTTGGAGGCCCTTGATAATCAACAACTGGTGGTTGAGATCCTTGCCTTCTTGTGGTAGCACCTTATTTCCCTGCATTAAGGCAAGAGAGTCCCTCGTATATGTGAGTTTTTGTTTCGTCCCGATCCACCAGTTGTTAGTAAGGTTGAGACAAGCAATGGCCGAGGCCGCATTGTTACTGAGACCGTCAATGGTTTTTTTCTCAGCAAGACATAACTCTTGCTGTTGCATCACCACTGTTACGCAGGGAATTAGCCGGAGCTAGAACTTAGATAGCAAGAGCACAACACACCTGCGAGTTTTTTGTCGAGCTTCTCTCCGACTCTGTCAGCAAATACCTTGAGGACGGGCGTGAGACAAGTCGCGAGGACAAGAAGAATGTTGTCCGAGGGCGATGGAACTTCAGTGGCGGCAAATGCAACCTGCTTGTCGCGTATCCTTCTTTTTTTCTGGTTTTGTTCGTTCAGTCTTTGGTTCAGTTGCACCTTGGCTAGCCGAACAGATGTTGCCCGGAACTTTAATAATTGATGTCAGTCAATGGGGAGAGTTGAGGAGCTTGTGATGTCACCTTGACTAGTTCCTCCCGAATACTCCTGATTCTCGCCTTCCCTTCGTTGCACATGTGCTCGCTTCTTGAAATGACATTCTTTTCAACATCCGAGGTAAATGCACGGACATCATCGTTGGTCTTGAGCGTTGTCGGATCAGTCATTGTGAGGCGATTGATATCGTTCAGCGAGTCTTCGCTGTCCTTGACGCATTGTTCCAGGTCTCGGGCCAGCCTAGCAGCCAGGTCTTGAAGTTCCTTCGAAAGCTGTAGAGCTTCCGGCATGTCCCTGATTCTCCATAGAACGCATTAGCGCAACAGGCGCTGAATGTCCGAGTTTGCCTTACGCATGTTGTTCTGCCCATGTGGGCTTGAGGATGGTAAATACTTCGCGCATCTGGCCAGCGAATTCGGTGAGGTACGCCGAATCCGCAGCCGCTATCGCGCTTGACTCTGACTCGATCTGCAATCGGAGTGAGTCCATAATGCCAGCAATATCTAAGCTCATCTGGGATGGGAAGTTGATAGAGTCTGGAATGGGGAGGTTGATAGAGTAACTTCCTAATCCCATGGTTGTTCTTATATACGTCGCAAAGAATGTCTAGGGGAGGTAGCAGAGACGAAAGCCATAGTTGGGGAGTAATGCTGGAGCCAAACTGGTTCGAGGGTGTTACGGAACCCTCTACAATAAGGCTTTCCATACAGGATGAAGGGATACTAACGGATCGGGGATCGGGATCTCCATCTGATGCAGTACGCACAGTGTTTGCCCTCATCTGGTTTACTTACGACTCCCTCCCCTCATTCCCACGCCTGACATCCGCACAATGAAGGGAACAGTTGCTTCCTGCCTTCAACCATATTCCAGTGTATGGCAAATCCACAGCCGGTTCTATGCCCCTTTCTCAAGGTGAGAACGTACTCTCGAGGCTAGTAGCCCTCTAACCGATATCATAGTTACCCCCCGAGGAACAGACGTATTTTCGCTTCAAGGAGATACCTTGGGTGTTTTTACAGAAGCTCGACCATCTCAGTCTTGCACTGGCTGCAAGTCAAGACACTCATCCTGATCAAGAGGCCACGCAACTTCTGCAGTCCCTACGCAGGCTTGCAGGAGAGCAATGCGAACAACTCTTCAACGTCATCTCCATTGCTGGGGAATTCTCGAGGTGGTTCCTTCGACTGCTGGACTCACTGTCAACAGCCCCTACGGAAGAGCAAACACAGTCCTTGGTGAAGTATGTCTCTAGGCTGGCAGCCCGTACCGCCAAAGGAACTGAGGACGCCCATAAAGAGATGACGAAGTTTGGCCGTGATCTTGCAGGTGCTATCAAACAACTTCAGGCCGGACCCAACCATGGTGAGCTTGTACTTGGCCCTCTCCTTCTCAAAATGTTGACCCTTCCCCAAGACGGCCACAACAGACGAAATACCTTGTTCAATACAGAAAACGCCCAGGCCGTCGACGACCTTGTCCAGGCGATTGGTGAATGCAATACCCTGCTTGCGGAAACTGCAAAACACTATCGGGAAATGGAGCAGCGTTTGTCGGATGCAGATTTGGTCAATTCAGCCACTCCAACACAAGAAGAAATTGAAATCATGCGGCAGCGATGGACTGGGTTCTCGGAAAGTTTGGTGAAGTTGCCGTCGGATCTGGGTCCCATTCAGATGCAGTTGCTTGGCAGTCCTCTAATCGATAGAGTTGAAGACGTGCCGGAAAGCTTGCTAGCAGGGGTACAGTCAATTGTCTCAGACCCACCGCCTACTGGCCCATCAACTGGCAGCAAAGTGATAGAGCGCAAGGCAATTCAGGATGATGCTGAAGCCCCCTCACCTCGTGCTCCAGTCGCTGTCCCTGAGTCAGGCGAGTCTCCAAGGTCCTGGCGCTCTTTTTTCCGACGTCTCTTCCAACGTCCTTCCTTCCGACGTCCTTCCTTCCGACGCCCTTCCTTCCCACAAGTCTTCTGGCCTTTCCATAAAAAACGTGACGTAGCACACTAGTAGATATAATGGCGAGGGCTTGTCTCACTAATGAAACCATTATCAATGGCATTCTATTGTAGAATCATGAGCCTCGAATACTGAGGCCCAAAATTCATCTCGCAAAAGATGCGGCGCTGCTTTGGCCTCCGCGATGGCACAAGGTCCAACCTCAGGCGTCGGTCTTCACCTGACGTGTGACTTTGTGTGACTATGCGTGGACATCGTTACTCATTACCAAACCAATCCATACACCCCCACTTCTGGCTGCAGTGTCTTTGTACCGGCCACTCCAGGAGTTTATTTCATTGCTGATCACAAAAAGAAGTGAAGGAGACATCACTTCTTCCAATTCGATGAAGTACAATGTGGTTCCTTTCCTTGTAACCCTGAGGCGGCACAGACGAGGATGAACGTATTTAGGGTATCTCCGACTTGTTGTCTGGACGACAACAATTGCCTTGTTGTTCAAGCAGGAATCCTGCGCCCTTTTTTGTCTTCTCAGACAAGATGAATATGCTTCCGCCAAAATAACCCGGTGGAGTAGTTCACGAACTAGTCGCCAAAGAACGAGCCACTGACGTTAGAAGACGAACCGAGCCTGCAGCGTTTGGCAGAGGGGCAAAAAATAGATGACGAGAAGTATGAGATGCACTGACACTTTGGCTCCACTGTTACATCTAACCAGTCTTACCACCATAGACGGCAGCAAAAGTATTAAAAGTTAAAAATGACAAGGACACAGGGTTGTCTCAGTACAATTAGCCCTATAAACGTTGTACATAACAATGGAACATCTTAGAGGTAGTAATGCAAGATGCATAGAGAGCTCATGGTATGACATGAAAAGTGAGGGATGATGTGATCCATTGGTTCATGCTAAGCTACAACTGGCATTGGCTCCTGTGATGAGTGGGGAGTCAAACAATGTAGTAACGCTCGACTCTAAGCTGATAGCTCTCCAGCTTTATACCTAGGTCTGTAGCCTCTGGGTTTCATACTGCCAGAGCCCAACAGGAGCCACCACAACCAGCCTTCACACATTGTGATCACCATCACCCTCCAAGTCTCACATGGACCTTCCAAGGGTGATGATAACTGACCTGCTGCTTTTATTCATCCAAGCCTCAGGTGATGTAAGCTGACATAATAGCTGAGTCTCAGGACCCTAAGTGAGGGGAGAGTCCACCAGGTACCATAAATCATCTTTTCTGCTCAATACAACTGCTTTTGTTGAAAGATGCTCACTAGATGCCAACACAGTGCCTGAAGAGGGCAAGGGTCTTTCTAGTTAATGATCTCATAACCAGTGGACTACATGCTGTTCCCTGCACTCCTTTGTATTATCCTATAGCATTATGTCCTCTATGAAATATGACTCATTGTACACACATATAGGTGTAGTATTTTCATTCATTTGTACATTGGTCTGTGCACCATAGAATAAGTATATATTCTGTACCTTGATACAGCTAATAGACAGTTCAGTCTTCCTCTCTTACTCTCATATGAGTGCTGTCCCCTCCAGCCCTAATACTCTATTCTTCCCAACTCACTCTCTATTACCGCTACCTGCTCCAAGTACTATAAGTCTTTCCCTATGCTTCATGCTTGCTTGTAGCTGCTTATATCAACAGGTTATGGACCCTGAGCTGCTGTCACACTCTGGTTGTTAAATCAATCAAGTTTACCAAAAGAATTGCTTGGTCTCACCTGTAATGGAGAATTAAGCTATGCTCTCCCCTCACTCTGCTCTCAACTCTTACTGAAGGGTTTTTATAGACATGACCTACTCTTGTGATTTCCAATGTCTCAAACCATGCAGACCTCTCACCTGCCTCAGTTGAAGGGAGCCTCCAACTATTGTATTTGGGCTGCCAGGGTCAAGAGGGCTCTTATTGGTATTGGGAACACAACTTGGACTAAGAATGGCTGGACCTGGACTGGTGAAGGAACTACTGATCTAGCTAACACCACTGACACTCCTATGCTGGCCCAACAGGTCATGCTCTAGTCTCATGCCCTCAAGTTGATTAATAGTACCCTACCCAACAACCTTATGGACTATGCCAAAACATGTCCATATGCTCTATGGACATAGCTAAGGAATAAGTTTGGACTCATAGGTCTATCCCTGATCTTTACCAATCTCTAGGTGATCAGATATAAGATTCCAGAAGGTGGAGATCCCAGCATCCACTTTCCCAACATTGCTGTCTGCTTTGCTTGTGCCACCAGTGTCAGTACAATGATTCACAAGTATATCTAATGCATATTTCTGCTGAATATGTTGCCCAACTGATTCAAGAGGTTTCACACCTCTTGGATCACTTAAAATCTGGAGGTTGCTGATCTCAATGGGGTGAGACATGTGCCAGTATTCTTACTACCTGGAATACCCCTAGTTAACAAGCTGCAGCTGCCTGTTTTAGGCAGAATGCTCTGTAGAACTCTTAATGGCATGAGCAAGGGAGATCATAGGAGAAACCTGTCTAGCAGCAGCAAAAGGCTCTTGCAGCTCCCAAACCGTAGCAGGAAGGAGAAAAGAAGCAGCATCACTGCCATGGGAAGAAAAAGCAAACCATGCCCAGATTGAGGAGGTCGGATCTACTAATGATTACTAAGTGGCTCTTATGATAATTCAAGTTGTGATGGCTAATGCCAAACTACTTCATAGTCCTAGCACCACTCACAAGCTAGTTTACTAAACTAAGGAAGCCTTCAGCAAGTTATGGATTAGCAGATTCTATATTTAGATTGATGATCCTAATGAGATCTCAGACAAACTACTCCCTACTCCTTGTCCCTCCTCTCCTAGCCCTAGAGCAAAAGCTTGGACATATGCTCTCAAGCAGTATGATGCTTGCTTGGGTACCCACTCTGTCTCTGGTTACTCTTTGGCTAGTCTGTCTCTAGTTACTCTTTAGCTAGTCTGTCTCTGGTTACTCTTTTAGTCTGCCTTTGGTTACTCTTTGGCTAGTCTGTCTCTGGTTACTCTTTGGCTAGTCTGTCTCTGGTTACTCTTTGGCTAGCAACCCTATCCTTGTCAAGTACTCTGACAGCTCTAAGGAACATTCTCAGATAACTATTTTGGTAGTTCCATTCCTATTCTATGAATTGAGAACTTATTATAAGGGACATCAGCTCTTCCTAGGGCTAATAAAGATATTGAGATAACTGCTCTAGCTAAGGAGTATTGGATGTATCACTCTGCAACCTATTGCTGCATGTACTGCATGAGTGAGGAGTCTAGAGACTATGGCAAGAATTACACATACATTAGGAGGGTGTCAATGCATTTGGATGCAAAGAGGAGGAAGTTTGATCTAAATACAGCATTTGACATGAGGTGTTTAATATAGGCTTATGAAAGGTGGTCAGGGCCAGGGGCAGAAGTATTTGTACAGGGTTTAAGGATATCAAAAAGCTCAGTACTAGAGAAGGGAGGCCATGAGTACTCTGGTTGGGCATCAAAAGATTCAATGGCACTTGGATCTACATGCTGATCAGAAGCAGAGTTATAGAAAGAATCTAGTACATGCCAGAGATCCTCAAACTCATTGCAACTCTTCCCATTGTATGTAATGGATTGGGAAGGAGGGAGGTTGCATTTGCCAATCTAGTCCCAAGGACAACAGTCTTCTTCTGCTTTGTCTTTAATCTTCTTGTCAAAGAATGTGTGTTTAGCCTGATAGGTAGAATGGCAGAATTTGGTCTAGTTAGACTTGGACTTGTGGGCTTGGAAAGCTTGTAAGGCAGATAAGCATTGCTAATGCTACTAAGATTTAGATTTGGCATGAATTCATGCAAGTTTAGTATTATTTTGCCATTCTTGTGAGATAATGAGGGACATAGCATTAGCATAGGATAGAATGTTGTCACCAGAGTCAAATCAAGGCAGAATGGCTTGGAGGCAGATGCCTACTGAATAGAGGAAAGTCACTTTCTCTTTAGAGTTATATAGAATGGTGAGCTTTTCAATGTAGGGTTGGAAGGGAGATGGAATGGGGAGGGAAGTGAGGAGGGGAAGGTAATTGGATTTGAGTTGCCAGTTGTCACAAATGGTGTGGACTAGGCTTGGATGTAGAGGATCATCTATCATGAAAATGAGGTCAATGACAGATGGATGTTTAGAGTTATCAAAGGGAGTATATGTATACTTAACCTCTTTGGGCATGGAAAGGGTAAGGTTGATAGAGTTCATGACATCAACAATGAGATCAGCTTGTACTAAGTGGTGAAAAACATGGGGGTCCCATTCAGGAGAATGGGAATTGAAGTCTCCTCCTATGCAAACTATGTTGTTGGGGAAGAGGTAGATTTGTGACTCTAAATATATTAGAGAGGAGTCATCAGATGGATCAAGATAGCAATTGAGAAAATATATCTTCTTTGGAAAGGATAGTGAGATGAGTTGAAAGTCAGGAGAAGAAATGATACTGGGATGAGAAGTCAGCATTAATACTTTGCATGATTTGTGGATGAAGGTGGCTATATGAGGCTGACTCTCATCCAAAATGAAAATCTGCCAGTCAGGGTTGTATGGCATGTCTTTGTAAGGGACTCCTTCAGAGTCATCTGTAGAGGGAGATTTCCAAATAATGCTAAATGGGGGTTCTTGAATGCACAAAATGAGAATGTCTTTAAATTGAGAGTCATTTAACAATGCCTCAACTGTATCCCTAGAATGGTGAATGTTAAAAAAGAGAATAGAAATGTTATTGAGGGTCACAGTATGATTAAGAGGTCCTTTAGACATTAACTGCACTGGAGTTGAAGTCACAACAGTTCTTCTCTGCTTTTGCTTTGCAAAGTTTGGTTTAGATCCACTTCTGATCAAATTGGTGATGGAAGAAGGGACATTTGTCTGAGTTCATGTGATGATCCTTGGATTCATATGAAAGACATTGGAAGGAGGTCAAATGGGGACATTCTGTGATATTGGCAGGGATAGGTGGGCAAGGGCTAGGCCTAGGTTTGCTATGACAGCAGAAGCTATTGCAGCAGTGGTTTTCAGTGTGGTGTAGGTCACTGCAGATTGCACACCTGGGATTGCATGCTCAGCAGAGGTGTGTAGGATGATCCTACCTCCAGCAACAATTGCAAAGGAGGGAGGCTATATGCATGGAAGCACCTTGGAAGGTGCAGACTCTGTTCTCAAAGAGAAGAGTGTGGTTAATGAGGAGTTTGGCTCTTATGGCTAACTATGAATCCCATAGGTCAAAGAAAAGGATGGCAGAGTCAGAATAAGGGAAGACCTGGTGGAAGCATGGTTTACTAACAAGATGTTGGATCATCTCATAGTAGGGTGAGGATTCGATGACCTCCCTGAAGTCATCAGCTGTGTGTGGGATGCTATCAAGGCAGAAATAGGGGAGGTTTGTTAGCTTGATGAATGATTTGGACATGGGTGTTAAGGCAGCAGACTCCAGACAGGGCAGACCATGAGTGGACAGAGGCAGACATTCATAGACCAAGGGTAGGTGAGGCCTTGGCTTCAACTTATGTGTTGTGCCCCTCGGGAAC
>JAEUWL010000069.1:0-26332 GCA_018524415.1 Podaxis rugospora
ATCATTGCTCAAGCTGGTTCTCATTCCTTCACCCTTTGACTCCCTGACTCTATGCATGCTGTTTACCCTGTCTTCCATGTTTCCATGCTTGAGCCTTCTACTCCCAATCTCATTCCCAACCATGTTCCTCTGCCTCCACCTCCAGTCATCATTGACAATGAGCCTGAGTACAAGATTAAGCAGATTGTGGACTCCAAGATTAACCAATGTCACTAGGCATGTCCACTCCTGTACAAGGTCATTTGGGCTAGTTATGAAGGCACGGATGAGGAGTCTAGTTGGCTAACAGCTAAAGAACTTGAACATGCACAAGAGCTAGTTGCTGACTTTCATGCTAGCTACCTTGACAAGCCAGGTCCTCTATCTTCTCTCTGATTCCTCCTTATCCCTGGCTTGACCTTGTTCTTATGGCTTTATTCACACCAGTATTGACACTCAAGAAAAAAGTATATATTTATATAAAGTCCAAAAAATTTTTATCTATAGGAGGGCAGACCTACTACTCGTCTGCCTCTCTGCCCTTGGACTCCTCCTGTCTCTTTCTCATCCTCTTCCTCTGCCTCTGTCTCCTCCAGTCACCTCACCTACCACCTCTTCCTCCTCCACTTCTGCTGGCTCTGCCAACTCCATCTCTATCCCATCCTCCATGTCCATGTCTTGGACATCCTTGCCTTCTTCTCATCATTCCTCCTCTGCCTCATCCAAGTTGCCCCTGTCCACCACATACCCACATGGGACTTCTTCCTCTGAAATATTGAATGCCTTCCTTAGAAGGGCATTGTTCTCCTGTTGTACCCTCCAGAGTGCAGCGATCTCTACAGTCAAGGCATGGACAGCCTCTATCAGAGTTTCAGTGAAATCCATGAATAATATGACCTGTTTCTTGCTCAATGGGCCATAGTGCAGCACCTACCATATTCTTGGGTTAGCTTACTGCCAACCCCATCCTCCACATAGGCACTTACCATGCCTTGGAGGGCACCAATTACCCCAACCTCCAACTCCATGATGTCCTTCCCATCCCTCATAAAGGGATTGAGGATATGAGGGATAGGATGGACCAGAGGTGGATTCTTCTAGTCCACCATTTCCTCCATAAGGAATGGCTCACACCAGGCTTTCTTCACATAGCACCAGGCACATGAATTGATTTTGTCCTCTACAAAGGAGTCAGTAGGGTAATACCAGATGATGACAACTTACTTTGATGGGGCTGACAATCAGCCCCTATCTGTCTGCAGCAGAAACAGATAATGCTGCCTCCCATCTTTATAGGAAGCCACCTATGTGAACCTGCAGGACAATCCACAATCTGGATGTCCAGATCTGTGTCCAAGTCCACTGAGACCTCCCTCACTTTTCCCTTGGCCCTCCTCCTGGCTGCTGCCTCTGCCTCCAACTTCTACTTGGCCTCCTCCTCTGCCTTCTTCTTCCTTTCCTGCTCTCTCCACACCTGCTCCACCTCCTCCTAAGCCCTCCACTCTCTCTCTTCTTCTTCTCTCCTCCACTCTGCTTCAGCTTCCTCTACTGCCCATCTCTCCTCCTTCCATTTCCTCCTCTTCTCTTCCTCCACCTCCCTGTACCTCTACTTCTCTTCCACCTTCTTTACCTTCCTCCACTTCCTCTCTGCCTGCTCCTTTGTCACCTTCACCTCAGCCTCTGTCACCCTTCCATGCTTCCTACTTGTACCTGCCTCCAGCATGGAGCTCTCCTGGGGTGTGGATGTCAGGTGGCCACAATGCCACTGCTGGTAGAAGGTAGCAAAGACTGCCATCATCGTAGGGTCAAATGGGGGGTTGGTGTTGGAGGACTGTTGGTTGGATGGCAACATGATAAGGTAACTGAGGGAATGAAATCTGCCATCCAAGGGTGCTCATTTTAAACCAGTGGAGAGAATTCAGGGCAGGTATCCAGTCCAGTTCTGGGCCTTGGAGGCTTGGCCCTAAGGGAGAAATACTGTTACAGACTTCACTATATGCCCATTAAGCTCTCAGAACCTTGGTTACAACCTAGGTTCCATGGATCCTATTCAGTGTAACCTTGTCTCCATTTCCATTGGGCAGCTCCCCTCTGGTAAGGCTGTGCTCCATTCCATTTTCTTCAAACATTCCTTCCAATCAGAATTCCTGTCTGAGTTTCATTCCTCCTTCTGTTTATCCATGGCTATTCCTTTTTTCCATGATTATCATTGCCTATCCAGGTCTTACCCACTCATCTGATGTTTCACCTCCAACCCTGTCTGATCAGGTGACTGGATGCCTTGTGGATGGTTTCCTCATCCTTATGAATACTATCATGGATATCAACTCACATGTTGATCTTGTTCCCCTTCGAGTGGTTAAGAATGATAGCACATAGTCATTACTCTCTGGACTTTATCCTGACTGACAGTATATAAGTAAGACTACAGCTGTCTGTACTAGTCAGTCAGAATATCAACTTAGGACTCTCTCTCTTCCTTCTATCTGTCTGCTATAAGCCTACCTTCCTTCTGGACTTGTCCTGTCCCTGTTTGACCCTCTGTCCATTTGTCTGCTTGAGTTCCATAGTTGGCCAAGTGAGGCCATTCACAATACCAGAGGGGCACAACATATAAGTTGAAGCCAAGGCCTCATCTACCCTTAGTCTACAAACATCTGACTCCATCCACTTGCAGTCCACTCCCCTCACCAGTGTTAGTCCTTGACAGACTACCTCTCTATTCATTCCAAACCTTCCTCCATTACTTAGGCTTCTGGTTTGACAGAAGTCTTACCTTCAAGGAACACATTCAGTTTTATGCAACCAAGACACTTTCTGCTGTTCAATAGATGTACATACTTAGAAACTCAAATTGTGGCCTCTCTCCTCTCCACAAGAGACTCTTATACCATTCCTGTGTAGTTCCTATAGCCACATATGGATTCCATCTCTGGTTCAATTGCAATACAAGATACTCCAGATTAATCAAAGCCTTACAATACATACAAGGACAAGCTGTCCTCTAGATAGCCAGTCTATTCTACACTACACTCACTGGAGGAATTGAAGCCATCACTAGCCTCGTCCCCATTCAACTTCATCTCTTTAAGCAGGCAAAGAAGTGCTCACTCCATTTCTACATCCTTCCTTCATCCTACCCTTCACAACTCCTGACCTAAGATATTGATTCACTTGATGATTGCCATACCAAATAATGCTCCACAGCACTCAACTTTGTCTCTGACACCCAATTGGTATTCCAGCATCTCAACCTTAGTGCCAAACCTGGCCAGTACTTGCTAGACCTGTTTGATGGTCAAATCAAATTCATTGAGTGCTCTGACCTTTGAAAGAAGGAGCCATGGCTCTCCGCTGGTCTTCAAGTAGATGACTCAATCTGATGACGTCATATCTACATCCGCGGCTCCAGTATCTGCGATTTGCCGGTTTGTATGTACGACATAAAGGCTGTTTGACAGCTAAACCAGACAACATAGACATCGGTTCCTCGCAACAACCATGACGATCACACAACCCAAGTTGACCAACTACAAAGCTCTTATCTTCGACGTCTACGGTACTCTTGCTGTAAGTCGTCTATGCACCCTCTACAACTATAATTCTGAAAAATATGCTAGGACTGGGAATCCGGTATCTTCAACGCCCTCAAACCTCTCCTGGACAAGTATCCAGAATCCCAGAAATGGGGTCGGAAGGATGTCCTCGCCGCGTACTCCGCTGTCGAGCACGACCTCGAGGCGCAGTTCCCGGATATGCTCTACTCTGACCTTCTTGCCAAAATATCCGAAGTTCTGGAGGCCAGATTGAAGGCACAGTCAGGAGACGGAAACACTGCATCCACCCTGGACGGCAGCATCAAAACGTCCGCAGGCTCCGCCAGTGTCTCAGGCGAACCATCCACTTCCAGCCAAGACGCTACATTATCTTCCGACGCGAATCCCCACGTCGCCTTCGGTAAATCTATCCAAAATTGGCCCGTCTTTCCCGATAGCTCTGCCGCCCTTCATGAATTGGCAAAAGACTACAAGTTGGTAGTACTCTCCAACGTCGACCATGATTCCTTCCGCTACACCCATACGAAACTCTCGTTGGGTGCTCCAGCTGCGAACGCCCAGGAACTCGCGATCTATACAAACCCCAATTCACCATCCACGACCTCTGCCAGTTCCACGGCCGATCGGAAAGAAAAGCTTATCTATGCCAACTACTGGCACCCTCAAGAAACGCCGGACTCACGGTCCCCATTCTCACTGATCCTTACTGCTCAAGACGTCAAGTGTTATAAACCCGCGTTGGGAGGTTTCCGCACTGCTTTAGAATGTATCCGGACGGATCCTGCATTGTTAGGTGATTTGGGATTGAGTGAGGATGACATCAAGGAGAAGGTGTTGATAGTGGCGCAGAGTCTGGTGCACGACCACGAGCCTGCGCATCGGTTGGGATTGAAGAGTGTGTGGATTGATAGGCAAGGCGCTGTCACTTGTAAGGATGTCCCTGAGGGAACGCAAAGTTGGACCTGGAAGTTTGAGACGCTTGGGGAGATGGCGGAGGCTGTTGCGAGGGAGAAAGTTGCTTGAACTGGGGGTTGCTCTAGGCGCTTACTGATTTTATGGTGACATGACATTGAATAATTTCTTAGTAAGACATCGTTTAACAGAGTATCGGTCTGTACCTAAGTGTCGTTGCAGTTCCTAGCACAGCTGAAAAACGAATGATGAGTGCCAGTTGACCGCAAGCGGATCTATGCTAGACTGACACAGCGCGATCAGACCAAGGTTGCAGCAAGTGGTGCCGGGCCAGCATAATAAAAAGGTGTCATGAGTGACATTGTGATTCTCGACTATTGAGGATCTGGATTACAAGGGTTCTGCGAAAGATCGTCGTCAGGAACACGTTAGCTCGACAGATAGGGTTGATACTTACAGGGTAAGGACCAGCAATTCCGGAGCCTAAAGGGTTGCTTCAGGACGGGGTGGAGTCCGAGGATGTAACTACTTGCAAAGTTCTCCTTCTTCGGCGAGAGACGAAGGGCATGATTCGCCGTCGTAGCAACTAGAGATAGCGAGATCACAGACTTGGCAATTATTTCATCACGGCCGAATATCGTACCTAGCGAGATTAACATGGACTGGGCAACAGAGATGGTCAGGCCGGCCTAAAGTGAGGAGGCGTGAGGAAAATCCTTATGTTCATGACGAAAAGGTTTTACAAGGGATCTGTAATCCACTGTCAGCAATTTGGAATCGGGGTACGCAAGCTTGACTTACAGGGGGCGGGCCTGCAATGCTAACGCAAGTATCTCCGGGGTTGAGATAGTTTTGCGCAGAGAAAGCTTGAGTAGCGAAAGCGATGACGGTAGCAGAGATGAGTTTGTGCATTTTGAACGGGAGATCAAGGTAAGTTCTGGAGCCTTCACTTCGACGTCCGGTGTTCTTGTACCTGCGCAGGTTTAGGCGTATTCAGCGACCGCCAACGAGCGAATTAATATCACGGTAGCGATCTTCCCCTGCGTTCCTGGGCGCCGACATTTTCGTCACATTTCTTCCGTTTTGCCAGAGGTTATGGGTTACAAGATGTGCACCTGACACGATAATTATCCTGTGTTATACTCCGACCCGTAAGTGATTATGTACTCAAGGTGGTGAACATGTCTCCTATGGATGGATGTTGGTGAGCGGCCGTTTCACACGGAACGGTGAGCCTATGTGGAAATTCCGATGTTATGTTGGAGGAAATGGTCTTGGCTGAGAATCATTGTGATAACCATCGGTTCCCCATCCATTTTCTTGAAGCAGCAGAGGGCAGTGGTCTGTAATGTCCATGGTTCTGTCCAGCACCAGCCAATGGCCGCATGATTTTGATTTTGACTGCATCTTGTCAATGGGCGCCGAGAACTTTGCCTTCCCTATCGAAGCCTTCAATGTGACCGGCCAATGCCCCCGCTTCCACCATCTTGCCGCTGGTCTTGCTCATCGGGATTTAGGTCGCGCCTATGATCATTGGTCAGATGATGAAGTGCTGCAACTCCACATAGAGTGAGTAGCTCGGGCCATCATGACCGGCCTGGGCTGGCAGTCGTTTGTGTGACTGAATACTGGAGTGGATTATGAATAGGTTTTGTTTGTAAACTTCGACTGCTACACACCATGGCACCTTCTTTTTTGACTTGGACCCGATTTATCCTTCTTCAGTTCTATTCATGGGATTCAAATTATGCACCAGACTTGAAGCTTGAAACTTGGACGTTGATGTTGACGAATTAGGGACATTCCAGTCCAAAGCCTGCCATCGTGATGAACCGGCTACATGGGAGATTTGCCGCATATGCCATAGAAAATTGGGGTTCAGGCGGCGCATCGAAGCACAGATTGAATTGGATGCCATTTAGAAGGCCGGTTGGTATTGAAACGGCTATAGGTTCAGACGAAATGAGATTCACGGAGCATAGAAGAAGTTTGATCAAAGCATTGGACTGTTACTGTGTGCAGTCCAGAGTTGGATGCTTCAGACCCAACCCTGTTGTATTTGTAAATGTTTACAGAGCTGAGCGCTTCTTGACGTCATAGTACAAACTACTAAAAATCATGGGTCGAGTAGTTGAGTGCCAGTTGACCCTGTCCCCTCACACCGTTTTCGCCACGTTTTGTTCATGCATACATGAAGTTTGCACGGTGCGTCATTTATAGTGGATCTGTACATTCAGACCCTTTTATCAGCGCTTAGATACCTCCAAGATACCCAGGCATGTAAAACCCACACACTCTCCTTCGATCCACTGTCCTCACACCCATTTACTAGACTCCCGAATGGAAACGAGCTTATATGTAAGTCTCCAGTCCTCCTCTATCTACTTCGCCCTAGTTAAACAGTGTCGTCACTTTAGTGATTATCGAGGCCTAAAAAAGCGCATCACCACTATTCGCCAGGTTCGAGACGGCCTTAACTTCAATGAATCGCCCTCCGCATCCCATGGCAGCCTCGCTCTCGACGGTGCACCTTCCTCTGATGCACACAATCGGGATCAAAACTCGGGGGACCACCCTGGTTCCGGTTTCTTGGTGATCCCACCCGCTGATACCATCCCGAAGTTTGAGCCGGAAGGGATAAACCCTATTCAGGGGAGCCGTCGACGTCTTTCGACATGGGGCAAACGGCCGTCTATTGTGCAACAAGGAATCCCTAACACCAGGTGGTCGAAAGGACGTTCCTTCTCCACTCGCTGTGAGACCTTTACACGATTTCGGTTCACACCTTTTGACATCATGCACCAGTGAACAGGTCCCGGCCACATACAATAAATCCTATGGTCGCTCTGCCTTTACGCGAACTTCTTTCCCAGCTATCACCCCAAGAGCTTGCTTTCTTCACTTACCTCGACGCGCAACTGGAGAAGGTAGAGTCTTTCTACTCAGCCAGGGAGACGGAGCTCTTGCTTCGGACGCAGTTGCTTCAAGGCCAATTGCATGAGCTCCAAGATCACAAAAGGCTTGTCCGCGTACGTTTTCCGCGGTAACGTCGTGCCTCGCTTACGGATCTTTTCCTTCAGCGGATTAATGAACAAAAAACATCCTGGACTTCTGCTGTTGCAACCGCCCTCAAGCTCAAACTAAGGATCCATCCGGTGATGGAAGTACCTGGTTCCCATACCCATACCAAAGAAGGCGAGATCCGAAGGATGGCTTCTGTAAGGTGCTTCCTGTCCGATCGATTGTTATTGATGAAATCTACGTCAGAGAGGCACCACTGTATCTGACGATGGTAACATGCAACATTCTACCCGTGCTGTGCCGCCCTCGGTTGCACATTCAACGTCCAATACAGGTAGTGGTCATGGCCCCGACGCAGGAAGGCGCGCCATACCCCTATCCTCCGATCCAGATAATTATCTATATGCCAAAAAGAAGCTCAAGAAGGCTGTTCTCGAACATTATAAGTAGGTATACTGCCCCTAGGGTCGATGCTTCCCGTTTTGTTTGACCAGATTGTTCTGATTGTATTGTTTCCTAGGGGTTTGGAGTTGTTGTACAACTACAGAGTGTGTCCGGGCACATGCAAATAGGGAGGAGAACCACTCACCCACACCTTACAGATTCTCAACCTGACCGGTTTCCGTAAAGCATTGAAGAAATTTGAAAAAGTTACCCAGGTTCGCACTTTCGCAACCGCATGTACCAGAATGATTTTGAACATCAACTGCACGACAGATCCGGGCTCAGGAGCAATACATGACTGAAAAGGTATGGGTCTCGGAAACTGAGAGTAATTACGGTCCTCACACAGGCATCCAGGTTGAGAAAAGTGCACTCGGGTCCGATAAAGCTCTACATGCAATGATGAGCGAAATGCAGGAACTATATGCGCAAGCGTTCTGTGCGTTCCATCGCCTCTGTAGTCCCGGCCTTGGATTCACGTTGCGAGTGCAGTTCACGGTGATATGAAGAGAGCTATGAACCGTCTGCGAGGTGGTGCCCGTAGTAAAACACATCATTTTAGTACTTTCCGCTCTGGGATCTTGATAGGGGTTGCTATCCCTGCCCTTGCTTCTGGAATATATAATAGTGCGTCAATTTGTCATTTTTAGGACCACTCACTGATCAGGTTAAGCAGGCTGCTTGAAAGAAACCCACAATGAGATCCATGCTTGGGATGCTCTATTGTTTATCTATGGTGTTTTTTTCGTTCCTGTCCTCTTTTCCATGTTGGTTGGTATCAACCTCCTCGTCTGGGCCCGGTCTCGCGTGAACTATACCTTCATTTTTGGTATGCAATCTTCAATCCCTCCATCGCCTTTTCTCAATTTTTTCCCACAGAGCTGGATATCCGAACTCGTCTCGACTACCGGGAATATTTTGAGGTAAGGTCGAAATGTCACCACCTGAATGTGTATTGATTATCTTGCAGACACCCAGCTTCCTATTTGTAACGCTTTGTTACGCATTTTGGTTGTCGTTTGCCCGCATAGGATCGCCACATGTTTCACCCACCATCTGGCCGCTCGTTTGGCTTGGATTATCTGCTCTGACATTGTTTGACCCGTTACCTTTACTGTTCCGCCCTTCAAGATATTGGTTGTTGAAGAATGTTGGAAAACTGTTCCTCTCAGGTACAAGACGCGTTGAGGCACGTATTCATTTCACCGTGCACCACGTCCTCAGAACACTCATATATTCTTTATTAGTTTACGGATTTCTGGATGGGGCAAGTCATCAATTCAAGCGTTTCTCATCTCGAACCCTGACACTTGGACCACAGTGACCAATTTTGTAGCTTGGTTTTCACCCTGTCTAATCTATACACGTTTGTGTGCGTTTATGCTGAGGGTTTTGAAACCAATTGGCAGAAATGTGGAACTCAATCAAACCATTGGCCGATTGCCTTCACACTCGCCATCTTACCGCTGCTCGTCCGCCTGGTTCAGAGCATCAAGCGTTACGCAGACTCTGGTTTGATTACCCACTTGGTTAATGTGCGTACCACCCAGTTCTTTTACTATGGTGAACATCACTTTCTTTCTTATTATAGGGTGGAAAATATGGGTCTGGCATCGTCAGTTACTTGTTCTACTTTCTGTGGAGGCATCAGAGTATGTGCTGAACTGTCTTCTCATGCATTGCCAACCAGACTGATATCACCACAGAGACGCACTTTAACCCGATGTTTGCGATGTGGCTGATTTTCAATACCATTTATGCTGTATATGCTACAAGTTGGGTAAGTCGCCCATTGACTCACCTTGGGGATACCATCTTGATATCATGTTGAGGACCTGCTAATGGATTGGTCTCTCCTTCGGCCTCACGCAAAACATTTCTTCCTTCGTGATGAAATTGGCTATTCGAATCACGTATATGTAAGTGCTCAGTCCCTCGATTCTCGGTTTGACTGTTAACATATGATGTATAGCTGTATTACGTCGCTATTGTGAGCACTCAGTTGCCAGGACTCTAGCTGAATTCCGTGGTCTCAATATCCCTTAATAGTCAACAAACATCCTTCTCCGGTTTGCCTGGGCATTTTACATCCCAGAGCGGGGGCCAAGCATGCAGATTCGTACTTTCATCGTTGGGCTCTTGGAAATGTTGCGCCGAGTCCAATGGAACTTCTGTGGGTCCCAATTTACCGTTCCACAATGTTACGCGTTGCTTACGGCTTTACAGATCGTTTGGAGAATGAACATCTTGGTAACATCGATCAGTATCGTGTCACACGAGAGGTCCCACTTCCCTACGCTTTTGATAGAGGTGGTAGCGGGGATCATGATGATGACGGGGATGACTCCGAGCCCCATACTCCCACTCGGAGCAAGGACTGAAGCAGATTTTCCTGATGATCCACACTCGTTGATCCTCTCCATCTCGTCCCAACTAGATGCCTTGCAATGCTCATACACCCATTAGCTTCAGCACCTTTACTCTAAATGCTCCTTACTACCTCGCTCTTCCTTCTCATCGGCGACGGTCCCGTTGTGCCATAGACATAGTATATACCTTGTGCATGATTACACTTTACCTCCAGTATATCTCTCACTCTTTGATTCTAACAAACCTTTCCCCTCCCTCTCTACGTTATTTTCTATTTTATCATTCTTATTGGCGCTTAACCATTCACGTTATTTCTTCCTCGGCCGTCCGAACAAGACCGTGACACCTTATGCGAATTCGGTTCATACCTGACACCTGATCCAAGTACAATCTATTACCTCACTTACCAACCGGAGATCATGGGCAAGAATTCTCCTCCGCAAATCGGTTGATTGATTATTTCAAACATATCGTAAGGCACTGGTTGCATGACAGCGGCAAACTAAAGCTGATACAACTTCTGACAGTACAGTTTGTCCATGGAGATCATGTAAGGGATATTGCGGAACCGCTTAGGTGGGACATGGGAGATGTACCTTGAAGCATTACTTCATGCCTGAGGCAATCTGGTCTAATTCCCGCAGGATCATGGAGTTAGGACACTTCTTTCGTATTTCCCTAGAAAATCACGTTAGAACCACGAGCCGTTGAAAAAATGCCGGCTTTGCTCACTCCAGTTTGGCCTTGTCCCCGCGTTCCTTACATTCCTTTCCCGCCAGACGCCACTCCCCACACTCCACATATAAATCGGCCCTCCTCGGTGAGTCACAACGACTAACGTATGCTATGGCTTCTTTGGCATGTCCTTTTTCGACCAGGTGACGAACGAATGGTTCGTAACCTATAGGGCTCCTCTTGGACCTTGAGAAGGCATCTAAACCTTCAAAGTCCCTGATCTCTGTTAGAGCGTGCAGCTTTAGATACCAGAAACTACAAATCGTTTGACCCTTCATCAGTTTAAGGTTCGGAGAGACCGACATTGCCATACCGTTTGTCCGACACCTTGAAGTCGGCTTTGATCTTATCGGCTTTTTTAGATAGATTATTGACGAGGCACTGTCTAATTGTGCCGTTCACACTTAGCCCGAAGAACGGGATCTTCCCATCTGTCTCCCTCTCAAGTTGTTGCTGCAATGTGAGGAGGCGCACACTCTCGTCCATAATCTGTAATAGCCGGTCAGACAAATACATTATATGCAAGTAAACTATCTCACCTTAGCTTCGAAACTGCGATCCTTGTCCTCTGAGAAAAACTTCTGTGCTGTTTTGACAAATGTCAGTTTTGCTGCCTGATCCTGAGGGGAACTGAGTTTTTGGAAAGAGGCAGTAGCGTACATCAACTTACTGTTGCTCTTGAAGCGTCGTCAAGAGACATAATCGCACTCTCAACCCGTCTATCATCGGAGTAATAGAAATCTCGCAGCATCTCGCGATCTTGCTCACGAGCATAAACTTCAAGTAACCTGCGCGCTGGTGCGAGCTTGTCGCCCCCATCCTCGATCAATCGGAAGAATGAACCCAAGGGAAGCCGCTTGTGGAGATGGAGCAAAACGTGGTAAACTGATGCAGACGTGAATATATGACAGAGCATATGTACATATGGAAGCATACCCATATCTGTGTCGCCACTGTCCACAGCTTTAGTAAGGGCTAAACGATCCTCCTTCATCATCAGCAAGAGTGGAACTTGGTCTGAAGCCTTCGTCTCGTGGTCTAAAAGCTGCGAAAGGAATCGTCAGCAAAGATCGCATCTCCCTTCCGCCAACACCATACCTTCGTAGCGAGCCCTACACGACCAATCTCCCACGCGCGCTTTGCAATATCCGCATAACTCACATTTGTGCCTCCCAGCTGCTCAAACTTTTGCACGATCATCGCACAAACATCATCATCCCCAGACAACTCTGCATCTCTCCCAGTTCCCGTTGTCGAAGGCCGCGTCCGTGCAATCTTGGCACAAGCCCAATGCTTCAACACGACGTCAGGCTTCAGATTCAGGAAGGACGATATCCTCAAGGCAAGAAGGTGTAGGTTCCGGGATGTGAGCCGCGTTATCAGGTGAGAAGGAGAAGCATAGTTGTACCTACCGAAGAGTTAGGGTGGTGTGTTACGAAGGTTTTGTGGAAACTTACTGCGAATATGTGAGAGGGATCCCAATTTCATAGAACCTAACGGCGTTCAACACTTTCAATGTTTGCCCCATGTTGATGAAATCCGTCGGGTTGTGAAAATCCAAATATCCTCGTCCAAACTTTGCAGCCTACGCCGCGTAGTCAGTAACTACACCTCGGAGACAACAAAACGGAAACGAACGTTGAGAAGTCGACGTTGCCAGTGGGGTTCCCATTCTTGACCAGCTGCATCGATACACTCGTCTACTGCTTTTGCAAGCTCGGGTTTGATGCTGCGGATGCTCTCATCCGCCTTTGGTGAACGGTTGTTGAAACTCTCCCAAGCGTCATAGAGGATTGCAGAAGGTGATGTCGATCCAGGGCGGAAAATTGACAACGTCGAAGCTGAACGCTAGGTCAGAAATGGTTCAGCGGCATGAAACTCTGCTAACCTGGCACTTTTTGAAGAAAATCACAAACTTCTGGCCCCATGATCCTTATGCCATCTGTTTCCGTGACAGCAAACAGGGGGCCTGTATAGAAATATCTGTGGTGTAAATGCATTAGCGTATGTCTCGGGAAGCTCTCCAAGTACGCACTGTAAAGTATCCGCAAACGGTCCAACTAGAACAGCAAGCCCATCCCATACCAACAAGATGGCGTCGTTTCCACACCACTCAACCTGTTTAACGGGCCCTTCACTACCTACCATGTTGTTGGACTCAAACTCAGCCATGCTTCGTTGGAAGTCAGTCGACACTACCCAGAGTGTACCAGAGAATGTAAGCAGTGCAAGAGATTTGCCGTTGGGAGAAGGTGATATATGCGTGAAAGGCCCTCGGGATAAACGTTGGTCGATACTTTCGAGGTTGTCCACACTGAGGATGGTGGATTCAACTGAGAGTAGAACTTCAACGTGCCGGGAAATGTTGAGATCTGGTGGAATGATGGTCCATGTATGTGGTGGTTCAGAAAGGCCTAACGAGACCATGGTGAACACATGCGCAACTCTCCGTCGAAACGCGTCAAGAACTCACCGGGATCAGCCAGTGTCAAGGGCCGCCCTCCATCCCAGTTCTTGACCTCCAATAAAACAAGGGTACTGGTTAATGCAACTAATCCATTATCATGTATTCGTGCGTCGATGACACCGAGTTCTGCCGCCTCCGTCCCAAGAGAGTATTGCTGATATTCGCCTTGGAGATCATATATCCGGTACACGCCTTCTTCGTTCAACAACACAAGCCGCTCGTCAAGCGTCCAACCGAAGCGTATAACCTTGCCTTGGTCCCACTACATACTTTCATAAGCAACGTTGGACAGAGATAAGGCTGAAGAGATGATCCACACTAAACGATAGAAGTGCCTCCCCCGCAGGCGAATAGATCTGGACCTGGGACTTTGATAGAGCTGGTGCTGAGCGGTTCAAGGTTAATACCCTTGACGTGTCACGCATAAGCGCTACACACCCTTCATTGAGCATCCAGCCCATGCATGGTGAAGATCGAGTCGCACCTAATGGGCCACCATACCGACACCCTGCGATGATGTATTGGCTCAGGTCAGGAAGCTTGCCGGAAATATTGTAGAGATGCTGGCGACGATAGAAGACGTTTCCATCCTGCATTGCCTGCCATGACGCAGTGGGGTGCTCGTTCATGGTGACCAGATGCGTTACCTTGGGCGAAACCAAAGGAGGGGTACAAGTGAGAGGATGACACATCCGAAAAGGGGCAAGTTCGCTTGCCTATTTCGTCACGCGAGCCAAGGTTCATTGTAGGCGATGTCCAGCACGAACTATTTGATACAGAACTACAGACTAGATTGACGTCGACAATAATAATCAAACCAAGGAAAATCGCAAAAAAGTAATGATACAGCATTGAATAGCTTTAATACAATGATTAAGGAAGAAAACGAAAAACATGTCGACTACTAGTATTAGGTCCACAGCTCAAGAAAAGTAAACTCAGCGGGTCATTTCAAAGTCCATCGAAAAAAAATAACCATAGCGTCCGAAAAGATAAGGCATCCGTTAAGTCTATGTAAGTCGTAAAGGAACTCGAGCTCGTAGCTCGTCTTGACCAATTAGCACGGAAACGTCAAGATAGTACTGTAAGGATGTATCAGCACAAGTGGAATTGAAAAAAGGGAGGAACCCAGACCTTGACCGACAGACCATACCAATCAATGCAGGGAAGCATATCACTCTTCAAGGGGATTTTGGCTTTATAGAGCCCATCCGGTAGCGACATCTGGGCATCTAGAGAAGGGTGACTGCCTGGGTCACATTGATGCCGAGGTCTCTTCTGGAATCCAATACACATATCGCTCCGAATTGTACGGGTTTCCAAGAATGTTTGTGTTGGAAGTTCAGGAAGAGGCTTGTCTCTTGGATCAGGAGACAGATCCGAACGGGCCGACCGCTGTCGTTGATGTACATTTTTAGCAACCTTTCGCAATAATTTGCCCCTTCCGGTTGGCGAGTCGGGATCATCGCTAGAAGGTGTGATCGGCGGTGTGGGTGGGAGACAGGTCTGTTCTGTCACGGTGATCTGACGGATGAGCGAAACAGATATAGAAGCATCGGC
Organism: Podaxis rugospora; assembly: GCA_018524415.1. NCBI lineage: Eukaryota > Fungi > Basidiomycota > Agaricomycetes > Agaricales > Agaricaceae > Podaxis > Podaxis rugospora. The sequence goes on from JAEUWL010000069.1 coordinate 15,046, forward strand.
CGCTATCTCCTTCGCAAGAGTGAGGGATCGGGGATTCGTGGTGAAAACAACAAAGTAAGGTATCATTGACGATCGCGAGAAGGTGATAGAAGAAGGGAGAGTAACCTGGCAACTGGCCGTTAAATTTTACCATGCGAAAACAAAGATAGCAACACTCACAGCACAACGAAAAGGGACAGGACGTTCTGCCTTTAATGGCATTTCAGTCCACGATTCAAGATTTTTGGGCGACGCATCAATGGATTGGAAATCTTTGTCTGCTTGGACGATTATAGGAACCTCTAGACTACAATTCAAAGGAATGAGCCTCCGGGAAGTCCAATCAACGGAGCAGCTTACCTCGAGCTATTGTCCAAGCTCATGCTCGGCTCCCAATGCGCCAGTATCCTGTATATGATAGCGTAGGGTTTCGATGCAGGTTCGACGTCTTTCAGTGACGAGAAGGAACAAGGTAATTCTTCGCCCACTCTGCAGCTGCGGGGGAAGTCAAACGAGAAAGGAAACGTGCGTTTTAAGGATCCAGGACCTTGGCACAAACCAGAGGCACTTGGCCTCCTTCTCATGAATGAGGTCTGAAATGGAAGTAAAGATATATTCTCATTCGACGGGCATACGTTGGTATGAGTCGTCGATATGAGAAAAACGTGCTTATGCGAAGTAGGTTGGAGGTGTGGAGAGGCTACCTCTTCACCAGGCCTATCAACTGGTTCAGCCTTCACGTAGTAGAAGGCTCCTTCCAACTACAAATAGTACGATCAGAAATGCTCAATTCGGTGCTCCAAAGTGGAGGTTTGGACGCACAGTAACTGAGAGCCTCCCTGTATGGTGACAACTGGGATCCAGGAAAACTTTGCCAGAGATCTTGTCGTTTTGACTAAAAACAGCGAGCGGCCCTCGACTATCATCCTTAATCTTGAGGGATGGACTATAAAGCTGTAGTTCCAGCTGAACGGATCTGGGGACGGTCAATTTTTGTACATGATCAACAAGGCGACACTACTCGCCTATAGGTTGTCACATGAGAATATATCGCAGTCTGTATGCTTGGATGCAGCGGTCGTTGACCTTCCGAGGTTGATTCTGCTCGACGACGCATGCCCGAAAAGAATCCGTTGGCGAGAGCTTGATAGAGGAAGAGGTTGAAGGAGGGGGCGAATCTTTATCAGGTTCGATGACCAGAGTTATCAGGGATGTGCTTGGGAATTCTTGGAAGTCAACGAGAGGCAAAATCTTATTAGCGATCGTATGGTTCTTGGTCCCAAGATGGACTGAATAACAGAACCTAGCGACTTTGATCACGACATTGGGATCAACGCAGCTGCGAGCCTGATTATGGTTTGAGCCCTGGAACTCTGTTGATTTTGGGTTTATTCAAAGCTGGAGAAGCTCTCCCACGTACTAGGCGAAAATTTGGCTGGAGTTACCCCAAATCTGCTAGGAAGACGGAGAAACATGTCCTGGAGCTATTAAGCACTCAAAATACCGAAAACGTGATGGGAAAGCGGACACAAGAACTCTTCTTCGAAATGTATTATTTCTCCAAGCCCAAACTCGCAGTCTTCCTGATAATGATGCGATACACGTGGTTATTTCTTGATTGCATTGGGGGTTCATTTCATCCCTGGGAGCACCATAACAACGTTGACATGAGAGCGTGAACCTTGAATGGATAGCAAGGTTTGTCAGAAGCAAGATATGTTTAGAATACCGGCTCCCACACCAATCCGTATTTGGACTGACCATTGGTCCGTGGGTGTCCAACGAGTTGACACTTGGACGTTGATACAATACGTTATGCAAGCAGGTTGTTGATGGATCAAGAGTTTAGCGAAGGTATGTGAACTGGGGAATTGGATGAGGTTACACCTTCACGAAAGTCCCGCACGATCGAAAACCCCAATAGTTATGGCCACGAAAGCTCATCAGACGGTGGTCGAGGAAAGATACCACAGGTTTGTTCAGCATGTGAATGGATCACCTCGCGTGTCTTCTCGTCCTCGACTTGTCGAGTCATACGGGAAAATGCTGTCCATTGCGGGAAGCCTCTAAAGCAGTACGACGGAGGCAGTCGTGATATCACTCAGGATCGAACGCAACTCGTCGAGAGTGTAGATTCCGTCCTCGGGCCAATAGGGTTGTGGCACTCGGCTCGCAGGATGCATATTGTTCCAGGCATTGGAGCACAGTAGTCATGTGGCTACGACAAGGTGGCACAGGCCGGTGAGGAAGTGTCGTATACCCTTGGCAATGCCTGTTGCGCGAAGGGCGGAAGACTGGTGCCAAATTGGAAGTGTGAAAGACGATGAGCCTTGGAGGAGAGTATCGGATGAGGATACATCGACTCCCAGGACAAGCTAGATGTGTGCCTGAAGTACAATATCGCTCTTCTCTCTCCCTCGTTTATGTCCGCTAGGTCTAGGAATCTCATGCGATAATCTGAAGGAGAGATAGTGAGTAATGACAATATCTTGCCGTTACGTGAAGGTGCTACTGCAAGTCTGCTCTGAGCTTCCAAGCTTCAACATTCAAAACCTGGGACTCGCAGATGGTGATATGGACAACCAAATTTGGTAACAATGCCATTCATCGAGTGACCTCCGAGACCTAGGCACCTCAGCACGCCCGGTTAAAAACAGAACCTAATGGAGCAGAATATGAGCGCTGTGGAATCCGACCGGCAGTTTTTGAACCATCGAAGACGTCAGCCCCCTGAGAAAGCCAAACCAGCCGGATGGGATGTTAGAGGAGCAAGGTGAATTTTTTTTCAAGTAACCGTTTGCCGGACCCTGCCGAGAATCCACGATCGCGACGTTAGTAACAGTACCCGAATTGGAGAGATACGATAACACAGATTCATAGTTCAAAACTGACAGTCTGACCTCATATACGGAACCAATCCCGGCGATTGTCAGAAAGCAATATGGTCAAAGTTGTTGTCACTGGTATGTGCTCGGCTTGGGATCGAGTGCCATCTTGATGTTTTCAGTCAGGAGCGTCCGGTGTACTTGGATCCGCGATTTACAAGGCTCTTAAAAGGACCGATCATTCAGCAGTTGGGCTTGCGAACTCGAGAGCAGGCGAAGAGCTTGTTCACCTTGATCTTACTGATAAGGATGCCGTCCAAAAATTCCTCCAGGAGCTCAAACCTGACTGTCTGTATCCCATGCCTTGGCCAAGTCTGTGATTCTCATAGAGTCAAACCAGGGGTCATTCACTGCGCTGCGGAACGACGCCCCGATGTAGCAGAAAAGGTTGGGTTAATGTCTTTCGTTATGGACGCCCTTCTGACGTGTGGAATGTATCTTAGGATCCTCATGGAACTCAACGAGTAAGGAACAAGGCCGTCCTCTTCCTGTGATGACCCCGCTCAGGCAGGTTGATCTTCCCAGCTTAATGCGGAGGTACCTGGATATCTAGCGTCTCTGGCGAAGGATCTCGGATATACTCTTATCTATATTTCCACTGGTAAGGAGGCTCGACATGGGATTCACACGAACGGAGAATATCTTAAATGTAATACTAGACTACGTTTTCGATGGGACATCTCCACCTTATGGGCCAGCCTCCCAAACGAATCCACTCCAGCTATACGGTAAAACCAAGAGAGACGGTGAAATTGCCGTCTCTTCTGTCACTGGGGCCCAGGTTGTCATCCTCAGAGTTCCAGTCTTGTCAGTCACTTTGCCGCTTTGAAACCACTCCTAGACAATAACAAACGGCTAGATACGGTCCAGCCCCCAAGAATTCTGACTCAGCAGTTAACATTCTCCTCGACATCGTCCAAGATCAGTCAGGGAAACAGTACAAAATGGACCACTACGCCACCAGATATCCCACCAATGTCGAAGACATTGCCGACTTTTTGGTTCGTGCCATAGGTACAGTCCACAACTTCATTAATGTCTCCTTAAGGGTTGTTCCTGAAACCCTATAAGGTCAAAGGGTTCCCCTTCCGCAAATATTACACTATAGCGCCGACGAGCCCTTCACGAAATACGAAATGTGCTTGATCTTTGCCAAGATTCTGGGCGTCTCGCATGCCCACATTATACCAGACGTAAACCCACCAACGGGTGCTGGCGCAACGACCCGTCCCAGGGACTGTCACCTTTCAACAAAAGAAACAGAGGAGCTCGGAATTGAGGGTGGCCTTGGACTTTCCCTCTTCGAGGAATGGTGGACAAGGTATCTCGAGAAGAGTGAATCCTAGTCGGCATTAGTTACGAAGCAGCTGAGCCGCGTTTGAGCCATTGTTAACACTTGGTTTATGGATACCGGAATTGTCATCGCGGAACAGCCTGTGTGAAACTCTGCGTGATATACTTGATGGCATTCAACGGCAGTGCCGATACTTACACAGTGTCAGTCTCAACATTCTGAAACGCACAAATCAGGGCGTATTCACACTCATTCTCCTCCCACAACCTCTACCTCTGCTCACTCCTGGCAGAGCTCTCGATGACAATATTCTCTTCCAACGAACTCAAGTTACCTACAACAGTGCTAGACAGAGATGAATACGTCGAACTGTTTCAAGGAATAAGAAACACTCAAGCTCTTGTAATAGCGTTGTTCTCGTGGTTCGGTAAGTCATCTTAGAAGTCGATCAACCAAGAAGTAATTAAACGGACTAGTTTATGAATATTGCATCACTTTTGCTAATGAGGTGGTTACTTGTGTCGTATTCCGGTCCTCGTCGCTTATTCACGGGGTCGATGCAGCTGGGATTTTTCTGGGCAGAGAGAGAATGGACAAGGGGCAGAAGGTTGTTTTTCATAGTACGTCCGCTGCTCACCCCTAACATATGTACCGTATTATCTTCGACGATTTTATCAGAATCGTTATACGACGTGGCCTGCCATGATGTAGGTCTCCAAAGCCCTAGTGATGGTAGGCGCTATGCTAATCACCCGGCTCCGTAGTATTTCTTTATATGGTGAGCAATGAAGTTCGCCAGCTATCTTTGAAAGCTGAGATCCCAACTATAGTTGTGTTGGTCCCAAATCCAACCCTTCAGGTACATGCCCAAGGCACCATGCCTCTCGAGTTGACGACTGACAGACCAATCCTTCTCTCGTAGACGTGAGATCCTGTCCGCTTCTCTAAAGCTGTCGTTTCCATACTTTCCTCAGATGTGCACGGAACATCCAGGCCTCACTCATTTATAACCTCTTATGCATCTGCATCGGCCAAGGCACGGACATCTTCCTCATGGATAGACAAAGGTCAAATGACGGAATCTCTTAGTTCACGTTGCCAACAAATTCTGGAATATCTTTGAACATCGACGTCTCGTCAAGCTTAGCCTTTCCTTAGGCCTCGGCCTCTCACTATCGCTCTCGCTGACCCTCCTAATCATATCCTCCAAGAGCCTCACAATCGTGACCACGACGGACGAACCAGATACTTCCTTCGTCTCTATTGGTTGCATGGCCCGCCCCCCGGAACGTTACTGGACAACCTACATTCCTACACTACTCTATCATGTTCGCCACGTGTCTTTCTTGCACTTTGTCCGATTCTGATGTTGAGGCAGACTTACCTGTATTCTTTGGCGATTTCTGTGGCAGTGATGAACCGGAGCTTTTGGAATATATCAGAATCAACAAGAAAGGTTCTCTGGGAGTAAGCGGGCTCTGATTCAAGCTCTTAATAACTTCACGGCCGTTTTTGACATCGTTTCCAGCGGTAGTGCCATGTATCTGATTGCTCTAGGTATGACGCCGTCCGCACTTCCGATCCATGATGTCCTCAATCACACCACACAGTCACCCTTCTATGGACAATGATCTGCTCCTCACAAACCCGAGTTCAATGGGTACGCTATCATCATATTCATCACATACACTCGGGCATCGCTCTTCAAACTCACACGTCCAACAACAGCTCAGCATCCCAGCGACTTTCTCCCCGTACGTCCACTTGCCTGCCTACCCTTCTTTCGCTGGGGTCTTTATTCACAAACAACGCATCACACAGAGTTGCACTCACCGCCACCTCTATCACACTCAGTCGCACCTCCATTACCACACGTATACTTCTGACACACAAAACAAGCGACCTCACAGACTCTGATCCCATGACCAACGTAATCGAGTTAATACCTATGCATAAACGAAGGCAGTCTATCCAGCGATGTCAAGAGATTTCCTTTACAATGCACTTTGCAGCCTCTAGTCAGTTGACATCACCGTGAAGTTGAGGTGAATGGTTGGCCGACGATGATGTACGTTATTTGACGTCTCCTATGATATGATTTTGCATACCATAGTTTGATTACGGCCTATTCGTTGTAGTAATGCCAGAGGGTTGGTTTCCCCAAGTATGCACATCAAATGTTTCGCATCCGGTGACGTTGAGGGTCGTTACTTAATTGTGCTGGGTGAGGGGAACCTCCGTGCCTTCCTGGGACAACGGTTTGCAAGGATACAGTATATGATATACCAATTTTGACATGACGCTATTCTAGTCCCCGACGATGTAGTGTACCGTCAGGACAACGAGATAGAAATATCCGACGGTAACTATCGCCAGTTGTCCGTTTCCTGAGGAAGCTGAGCCCGTAAGGTGGTTGATCTCCATAGTCTTCCTTAGGCGAAGCTCCAATCTATGCCAGAAATACATCCTCCCACAACGGCCTAAAATGAACGATGGTGCTATCTCTGTCAGCCACATGACCTCTTAAAGCGAACATTTTCTCGACGGGAGGATACAGAGTGGTCGAGGACTCGACAATACAACAATGACCATGTGCACGAGAAGCGTGATGTGATCCAAAATGTGAGAAAGAACCACCGGAGAGGCTTAATGGAGAGTGGGCTCATGCATCAATATCAATCACAACCTTGCTTCGTCTTCCACAGAAGAGGTGATTACACTAAATATCAAAGGGGCGGGGGTCATAGAACATCCTCCACAGAGGGATGTATGCCTCTCTAAATAGGCGACATGGAAGAGTTGCTTTACAGAATACGGTTATATCATGTGCTGCGAAGCCCAAGTCCGAAGAAATTAACACATTAAAGGCTAAACAAATGGTCGTCTCGTGGAAAAGTGCCTTGCCTCTATATGATGTAGAAAAATTGACGATCTCGTACGTCTTCTAGCGATAAAGATCAGTTTTATTTGCCTCCCGAGGCCTTGAAGAGGACAAGACCAGCAAGAGCGACGGAATATCCTAGAAGGTGCATGGTCAGAATTCATAGTAAATGAGGGGCTCAACTTGCTTACCAAAGACCTGAAGAGGAGTGATTTGACTACCGAATATGAGGACGGAGCCTGTAATAAGGAGGATATCCTATTTGGCATATTTCAGCGGTTATTCTTGAGACCTACTTGGTTATCTCACCTTGAAAACACCGGCGAGGGTAAGCACCAGGCCACTACCAACACCAACAAGGAAAACTGCAGCAACGTTCAAGAGGAAAGCAGTAGCTGCGTTACTCAGAAGAACGGCGGCGCCAAGCCTGGGCAGTTCATAGAAGGGAGCCAAGCCCTCAGTGAAGGGGAGGAAGATGAGGTTGATAGTAGCGCAAACAGGAGCATAGTAGTGTAGTGACACCAAAGGATCCATCTTGAGGTTGTGGAGAAGGACTTGGATCATGACAAGGCGGGAAGCCTCGAACTGGGTGTGGGAGTTAGCGTTTAATGCATACTGGGTATAGGTGGCACTGGACATACAGCAACAGCGGCAGCTTGGGTCAGGAACCCGATCAGATTGAAGCGTAATTCTCCTTGTGATGCAAGAGCGACGCCCGACGAGATCATGAAGACGATAATGGCGAGCTTCTTGCTGGGATCTTGAAGACGGAACGACCACTGGATCAGAAGAATCGCGACGGGAGTGAAGGCCTAATGAAACGGGGGTATCAGAGAACTGGATGAGGTATGAAGACAAATACAAGCCTTGAGCATTTGGATATACGCGACGCTGAGGTAAAGGTATGCGGTGTTGCTGAGGATAAGGCTGCCCGAAAAGAGAAGGCCGATAGGAAGAATCGATTTGACAAACATGTCCTTGGTCATATGCACATCCTTGAGGCCGTCAAGGAGGTTAGTTGTCCGTTGTAGCACGCGTGTCCCCATAGCTGCGAAGACAAGGTGCCATGTTACGAGGAAGACGGGATACTTGAAGTCAAGGGTATTGTAGAGGTAATTGTTGTAGATAATGACAGCCGAGCTGAGTGCAATCCAGACTGGGATAATGGCTGCCGCAGTGACTTTCGGCTTCGACCTGGGTGGGCTAGCAGTAACAGGGGTGGGTAGCGGCGACTGGGGTTCTTCTTTGGACTCGGGGTCGATAAACTGCTGCTTTTCATCGAGGGTACTTGTACTTGAGGACATTGTGGGTGGGACGGCCCGGCAGGTGAGGCAAGGATGGGGACGTGATAGAAGGAAAACGGAAGGAAGTAGGAAGGGAAGAGTAAAGGCTGAAGGGAAAGCAAATGGATAAGCGCTCGGTGGCACGAGAAACAAGTGAGATACTTACAGCGTATAGATTTGGACTGGACAATAGGAGGTTGGTGGTGGTAGAAAATGAAAAAGGTCCGCTGGGACAAAGCGACAAATTATACCAACACGCTCTGAGCATCAGTCAAGCCGTCTCCTCGGCTCATGTTTGCTCCTATTATTCTATCTCCACCTTATCAGCCCAGTTAGAACGTCGATTTCTCGACATCGTCATACTGAAATGTTCAATTGTTACGAGGCGTTGTGTGTAATGATCACCAATTCGGCGTACAGTTGTCTTAACCTGTCATAACCCATACTCTGTAGCAACCCATACGATTTCCATGCGGCCAAGTTCGTTCGCAGGGATTTGTAAGCAAAAACCCTAACTTCCTTATAACCCATAGCCATTTCGGCTCGAAACCCCATAGTGCCCACTGCCATAAGTAGTATTATAGCATGTTAGGATTGGTGTCGCCACAGCTCGCCTCCGCTCAGTTCCGCTGGGCTCAGGGATGGCTTGGTTAATTTGTAGAGCCCGGAGCTGTCACGCCAGTCAGCTGACCTGGAGTTTTGGTTTACTGAATCCCCCAACACCTGCACATAGAATTTTTTCGAAAGATTTAATCAAAATAATACTCTGAGATTCAATGATAATTGATTGGAAAAGTTTGGAGACTGAACAAACTCCATAGCAAGGTGTATTATCATGAATCTAAGAATGGGAATAATTACAGAACATTCCTTTTAACACCAAATTATATTTCACAAAATTTGACCGTATTTTTTGTACAAACTAAATCAAAGTTTACATGGAGTATTCAATGCTTGAGTCCTACGGATCTACAAATTTTCGAAAAATTTAAGTGAGAAATGAGACCACAAAACAAGTTTCAATGTATGTCACAAAACCAGTCCTCTTAACGGTGTGACCCCACATGTGACACAACATATATCTCCTGCTGAAAATCTGTCAATCCTCATCACTCAGAGACTCTTCACCATGAAAGAATATGCTCAGTCTCAATATACATGTGAGAACTCTATTTGTTACCTGAAAGAATATGCTATGACACATTTAGTATAAGTAAAGTATAAGAAGGGTATATGAAGCTCACCTCAGTCTCTCGATATATATGTGAGAACTGAGGTGTCATACATGACATAGGATCTTATATACTATGAAGGATGGTCAAAGTGTACACTAACAATAAGTCAAGGGAATAATAGAGAAAGCAGCCATGGACAATAAATAGGAGAAACAGACTAAAAAGTGGTCCAATGTTCAACATTGTAACCTGTGCCACTCAGCCTCAGCATGAGTTTGCCATCCCAACACTCCCCCTCAAACTGCTGTGAGGCCGAGTTTGCAAGTGAAGTGTTTCATCTTTAGTGACAGAAGCACTTTTGTGAATACATCTGCCACCATGTCCCTAGTAGGACAATAAACTAGCTGAATCTTCCCCTCCTTGACAACCCAGTGTATAAAGTGATACTGGATGTTGATGTGTTTGGTATGAGCATGATATTGATGATCCTTTGTGAGTGTGATCACAGACTGTTGTTGGAAAAGAGATTGGTGGTAGGGAAGGTAGATGCAAAAACCTGAGAAATGAATGACCAGAGCCACAAGGCCTCTTTTGTGGTATGCATCACACCTACATACTCTGATTCAGTAGTCAAGAGAGTGACAATCTCTTGATATTTCACACTCCAGAAAACAGCACCCCCATTCACAATGAAAGCATACCCTGATATAGCATGGTGGTTCTCAGCCATATTGCTGTCTGTGTCTGTATATCCATCCAATTTCTCTCCATTTTCTCCATAAGTCAACCACAAATCTTGCATACCCTTGAGGTAGCAAAATACCTATTTGACTGCCTCCTAATGTACCTTCTCTGGGTTCTTTGAGAATTTTGAAAGAATGTAAACAGCATATGTGATATCTGGTTACATTCCAAGAGCAGCATACATAAGTATCCCAACAGCCTCCTGATAAGGGGCCTTGGTCATGTAAGCAATATCAGTTGTCAATTTTAGAGACTAATCAGAAGTAAGGCAGGTGGAAGGGTCCATAGGCATGCTAATAGGCTTAGTATCCTCAAGCTCAAAACAGCAGAGTGACATGTCAATGTATGATTGCTGAGAGAGCATGAGCTTGCCTTGTGCCCTATTTCTCTTCAATTCTATGCCCAGCAGCTAGTAAATCTCCCTGAGATCCATAATGTCCACAAAATCCTTCATCTGCTCCTTTACCCATTCAATAAGTTTGAGTGTCATTGAGACAAGCATGTAATCATCCACATATACCAAGATGATTGTGAGATTGTGGGAGGAGTCAGTCCTGAAGAACACAGAGTGGTCAATGTCACAGCATGTGAAACCAAGGTTGTCAACCAAGATCTTGCACAGGCACTGGTACCATCACCTACCAGACTGCTTCAGGCCATAGAGTGTTTTCTTCAAGTGGCATACATAGTGAGGATAGGAGGGATCAATGAAACCTAGCAGTTGATACATGTAGACAATCTTGTCATTGGTGAGTTTCCTGTTAAGGTAAGCCCCTTTGATGTTAATCTGATGTACTTTGAGGTCTCAAGCAGTGGTGATAGTGAGTACAGTGTGGATGGATACAAGTTTTGTAACAGGGGCAAAAGTATCAAAGTAATTGACTCCTAGAACCTGTGAAAATCCTTGAGTGACAAGGTAGGCCTTATACTATACAATATTTCCAGCCATGTCCTTTTTTGCCTTGTATATTACAAACTTCGCTTTGTGCCCATTAAGCTCTTGGAGCCTTGGTTACAACCCAGGTTCTGTGGATCCTATTCAGTTT
>JAEUWL010000070.1:0-26169 GCA_018524415.1 Podaxis rugospora
ATAAGGATCACCTAAGTGAGAAAAAGTTATATAAGTTTTACGGATTTTACTGATGACTGGGGATCCAGTCATCCTCATCATCCACCATATCTACAATGTAGGATTCATCTGCTCTGGCATCCTCCATAGCATTCACACTAGCACCAGGCTTTGATGATGCTGCTTTCCCATCCTTCTTTTCCCGATTTGGACATTCCCACTTCCAATGCCCAAGCTCTCTACATTTGTGACAAGCTCCCTTCTTCCCCTTCCCTTTCCCTTTTCCTTTATCCTATCCTCCTGCTTCAACTCCTAGTGCATCACTGTCTGCCTCCACCTTAGGTCCTCCCTTGTTATGATCACCAAACAAATGTGTTCAAGTCCATTCATCACTGATCACAGTGATCAAGACATCATGATTGATGGCATTCTGGAGGGAACTGTGGAGTCGAGCTGCTGAGAGCTGATTTGATGCAAATGTAGCAAGCCAATGAGGTAAGGAATTGATAATTGCACTTCAATAATTGTCATCGCTGATGGTTACACCTACAGCTGCCAGTTCAGCCTTCTTGGAATGAAGTTCATTTAGGAATAGCTGCACATTGCCTTTGTCTGGGCATCAAGCTGTCATAAATTCACATTGGAGATGAGCTTTCAAGAAGGTACTCGGGTAAGTATATTCCTGTACAATGCGATCCCACATGAGCTTGACTGTGGCACATTCTGAAACAGCAATAAAGGTCGAGTCTGGGAGCCGTTGAGCAAGGAGTGAAAGAGCTATGCTCTCGTTCTGCTCCCAAGTGTTGATGACTTTAGGGGAAACACTAGTAGGGGAGGATGTAGCAGCCGGCTTTGATTTTGCATTACCTGGATCTGCTGCATTGGGTGAGCTCTGCGCAGGTGGGGACAAAGAAGATTCTGACAATGGTCTCAGGCATGGCACACTTCTATTGAAGTGGCCCCATAAACCTTTCCCTTGCACCACAGTCTGAAAACAAAGTGCGAAAATTGCCCAGTTTCCTCTGGACATATCTAGCTTGGGAACAGAGTTTGGTAGGACGTTGTTAACTATAGACATTTGTATGTTTGATCTCGAGTTCAAATTGTTTTCAGCAATAGACAATAGGGCAGGGCCCATAACCTGATGAATATACAAAGATAAGTAAACTCAGTCACTTGAGATATGTATGAGAACTAGTATTCATTACCTGATGAATATACAAAGATAAGTAAACTAAGGCATAAAGTCAGTACAATAGAATAAAGGGTATAGGAGTAATACTAACTTGAGATACATGTGAGAACTGAGGTGTAGAGAGGATTTTGTACACTACTTATACTATGAGAGATGGTCCAAGAGTTAAGCCACAATAACCTATGGGCATAAAAGAAGAAACAGGCCATTGTCAGAGTTTATAAAAGAGACAAGAAATCATGCAGTCCAGCAGTCAATACTCAGATCTGTGCCACTTGGTGTCAGCACATATTTGTCATTCCAACAAGGAGACATTCACTGGGAAGCAGTGAAAAGAGTTTTTTGTTATTTGAAAGGGATGTATGAGCTGTGGTTAACATATGGTAGTGTAAATGAAAAGGTGGTTGGTTATGCAGATGCCAATAGGAACATAGCAGAAGACAGATATGCTGTCTCCAGATTTGCATTCATTATCAATGGAGGTGCCATTTCTTGGAGTGTGAAGAGACAAGAGGTCATAATGTTGTCGACTACAGAGTCCAAATATATGGCTGTAACACATGCTGTGAAGGAAGCACTATGGATCTGCTCCTTGATTTCACAGATATTTGGTGTTGAACTTCAGTCTAGAACATTATTTTCTGACAATCAATCAGCTATTGCTCTTGCAAAAGACCACCAATACCATGGACTTACTAAACATATCAATATTCAATATCATTTTATCCACTAGGTTGTCAAAGAAGGAAAGATTCAATTGATATATTGTCCAACAGAAGAGATGGTAGCAGATATGTTAACAAAAGCCTTGCCTTCACTGAAGGTAAAGCACTTTGCCAGTGAACTCAGACTCACTGCAGTTTAAGGAAGAGTGTTGAGGGAAGTAAACACATGATGATCACAAGTCAGAATCAAAAGAATCATATTATGATGCATAGACATTGTTTCATATTTGTCATCAGTAGTATAATGGTCTCACTCATCCAAATGTATGCCTCAGTTCTCATGTTATCAAGACTGAGGTGAGTTTTTGTATTCCTGTAACTTAACTAGTAGCTAACTCTTGTATTAATGATCTATATTAAGGTAGTTATTCAATAAATAGTTCTCACATTATCAAGACTGAGTGATCTGTATTAAGTCTAACATTGTTCATGTCTGGAATCACTGTCCTACATCTGCATTGAAAGATATCATGTTATAACTTTTGTTATACACTCAGGTTGCAACTAAGGCAAAGACTTGAGGATGAGCAAAGGAAAGAGAACGAGTTGGTAAAGTGTAAGGACTACAAGTGCTCTACCTAAGGTTTATATAATACTGGAGGAGCTAGCTAATAATAGATGAAACAAAGATGAGTAATGGTATGAGTCATGATGAGTAAGTGAGTAAGTCAGGATGGAGTCATCAAGGGCTAACACAACATATGAGACACTATGCTAAGTCAGCATGTCTAAATATAGGTGAAACCATTAAGACCATAACATATCACACCATATGAGGCTTGGCATAAGTATAAACCTGATGTTAGTCATTTACAAGTATGGGGTTGTACTGCTTATGTGCACATTCAGAAGGATAAATGAAAGGGGCTTGGGAGTCATATGGAGAAATGTATATTTATTGGTTATCTACTTGGATACAAGGGCTGGAAGTTTTATAATCCAAAGACTTGCCAGACTAGAATTAGCAAACAAGCTGATTTTGATGAATGTATTGATTGGAACAATGTATCTCTGAAACAGCCATATACACTGATACAGACACCTTGTCATAGTGTACTGTATATACATGGGTATATTGGTTGTATACATGTTTGTGTCTGATTCCAGAAGAGTTGAACAGAGCTCTGAGATGGAAAGTGTAGAAAACAAAGAAGAAGGGATGGAGCCAAGAGAGGAAGAGTGCCTGTGAGCAGATAGTTCCAGTTGGTTTTGTCAGCATATACCTTGTTTGTCTAAGTAATAGGATGCACCAAGACCTGGGAGCAACTCATCTGGTCAAGAACAACTATGAGTATGTCTGGATAAGGAGGTGGGTTGGTCTGGTGTGGGTGTAGGTGGGTGGGGTGTATAAGAACCAGATCTTTGTATGTGAGCCAGATGTTCAGATTCAGATTCAGAGACCAAGGTTTAGATCCAGAGACCAGTATCGAGAGGTGGTTGTTTTAAAGGAAACTGAGTTATGCCAGAAGAGTGATGTTCTATGCCAGGTTGGATGGTTACCAGATATCAGCCTGAATAATCACCAGAGGCCAGATGTATGCATTTTTTTCTTTATGAGTGTATATAGTTGAATCCAAGGAGAATGATGAGAAGCAGTTTGAAGTTGAGGGGATGGACACGAGTGGGTGATTAAGGGCAAGTTGGATTGTGCGAGTTGATCTCAAGTGAATGCATAAAAAAAGTGGGAAGGCCGTTGTCTTTGTGTGTGCGAGAGAGAGAGAGAGAGAGAGAGAACACGGGTGTGATGGCCTCACTAATAAAAGGGAAAAAGGAGAGGGGGGGAACGGAAGAACATGCAGGACTTGAGATACTAATGAGGTTGCGTCCGGAAGTTAGTACAAACGTTCCTCTCTTTTATCCTCTTCCTAATTTAGAATATCCCGTATCAATACCAAACACATCTTCCGGCGTAAGCCGTAGCTTACAGAGAATTTACAGTGTGTAGAGCAACATACAAACGTTCATCCGAACCGGGGCGCATTAATAGTATAGTACTTGTTCCACAAAGCGACATATTTCGCACTCTCCCTATTTCGAGAACTAATTCCGCCTTGGATGCTTCACTCGGGTGTGCTCCCGTGCAACATGATATAGAATCCACGGGTCATCTCACGTTAGCTTCAATTTTCATGGTACATACTTCGGAAGGCATTGCTAAGGGTATAAAAATAACTACAATGGGTGGTATGCATGATGGACACGGCCATCCGGTAAAACTACATGAGGAATGCAATGGGATCGAAAAAAAAACAACATAATTAGGGTCGGATCAAAACCGAGGGGAAAAAGGGATTTTGAAAGGCAAACAATTCAATGTCAGAGTTGGAATTGAGGACCATTGCGCAAATTTCGTAGTATGCCAGCTGAGGCGTTGGCTAAAGAAGTGCTGAGGGAATATGGGTGCGGGTGAGAGGGCTTCGGCTTCAGACCATGTTGAAGGCGAAGAGTGAGATGATATTGTTGACGAGGATGAGTCAGAAGATCCGGAACACGAACGAGAGCTCGAGGAAATGGAACTTGAGGATGGTCGCCGGGGAACTTGGACGAGTCTTCGTTTGGGTGATTGTATTCGTGCGTTCCCTGTGGGTGTTGACACAAATTGGGACTGTGTGGATGGTCGGGAATCATTCGATGAGGGTTGTTGGTGTGAGTAGGGGTGGGGTCCAGCGTGTTTCTTGCGAGCCGGTGTAGGCGTATCGATTTGATCATCGGAGCGTTTGCGTTTCAAAGATTTCTCAGCCTTGTCGAACATACGAAGTCGCGTTTGGAAATCGAGTGAGAAGTCATCGATATCAATTGGTTTGCGGTTAGGGGTTATGGTTGGAGCAGTGGGTTTGCGATGCCACTCAAACTTGGCATAACTCGGTTTGAATGGGAAAGGATCATCAATGTGGTTAGACGAAAAAGGGGTAGGGAAGGCATGCGGTGGCGGGGAGGCTTTGACTATGTCAATGGGGGTGTGAGGGGTCCATCGGGGGGCCGGTATGCTTGGCGCTGTGTGGTCGTCCTCGCTAGTTTCAGTTGGGGAGGCGGAGGTACTGCGGGATCTACGAGGTGCTGTTGAACGGGGGGAATCCAGATTGAGGTTTTCGAGAGTATAGTCCTCGGGATTTGCGTCGTACGAGCGCCTTGGCAATGACTTGCCGTCTGCTCTCGCTCGCCTACGGTGGTTCTGGAACTGTAATACTGTGAGATACTGAATAGCATACCGGAAAACGGACCCACCCAAACTTCAATTTGGCGGAGTGTCATCTGTGTCTTCCGGGCCAACATTGCACGGTCTGCAGGCGATGGATAAGCATTGTCTCTGAAATATTTTTCAAGGAGGGGGGTGTATTCCTAGAATTTTCGTGATATAAGGAATTTGATAGTTCAAGAGCCTCGAAAGATGTTCACCAACCTGATTGAAAGGGACTCTCGTCGACTTCTTAGCCGATGCGTTGCTAACCCGTTTCAGCAAGTGATCTTTTAATGCATAAACCTTTTTCGAATAGGCTGCTTCGAACGCGCGAACGGTCTGAGTGGATTTAATTGGGGTATTCAAGATAGCTGTTTCAGTTCGTTGGCGGAGGGCCCGACAAGCCTTGTCAAACCACTCGAGTAATTCAATGATGATAGACGCTGGGGCTCCAGCTGCTTCAAGTTCAGGAAGTATGTCCGGCGTATGAGGGAGAGCAGGTAAATTGACAGGGGAAGTGGGAGGCGAGATTCTGGGCAGGGTACCGGGTGCAGTGGCTGACCGGATTGCGTTGCTGGCATTGAGAACGTTCATGAGAAGCGGTTTAAGACGATCGTTTCCGACGGAGCCCATGGCAGGACGGTAACAGCTTGGGATGGTTGAAGTGCAGTGTGTCGCACGGAGAAGCCTGGAACAAATTTGAGGGTATTGAACAATGGTTCGTTTGTTTACTCTTCATTTGCTTGTAGTTATTTGCTTTGCCAAACCTCCCATTGTCCTTCAGCAATCCCCACATGTCACAACATGTAGTACATTTGGTCACCCACATTCTCTCACATACTCCCTTCCATCTCTTGCGTCGAATTGCTCATGCCCACTTTTAGAGAACGACTGCTGGACGCAGAATTCCAGTTCCTTGAAGCCCTTTCTGACCGTCAAGAGATCGGAACCTTCAAAGGGTTCTGGTCTACCCTCGTACTTGAAATTGAAACCGCCATCTCAGAAAATGCCATTGATGAAGATACTATAGCACAATATCACAGCACCGCGAGGCTTATAGGGGGTCTTTCCCAATGTATGCTGGAGTTCTACGAGGGCGTTGGGGCGATAGGCGCTGCTTTTCGCAAAGATATCCTTGCGCACTTGGAAGGTTTGGAAACATTTTCCACCTCACAGCCGGATGTTCCGTCCACCCGGCGTGATGTGTCTCTGGCTGCCAGATGGCTATCCCACAACTACCATAATCCCTATCCATCTAACGCCGTTCGTGATGACATTTCTCGACAATCCGATTGGAACCGCAAAGACGTGGATGCGTGGTTCACGGAGGCGAGGAAACGGATAGGGTGGAATGAAATACGGAAGCGTTTCTTCAACAACAAGCGGACTGAGGCGGTCGAGAAGGCCACCCAGTTTTTCCATGGCCATTGCGTCTCCTTGAGTCCTGTATTGGCACAAGCATTCGTTGATATGCAGTCGCGGGTCCAGGACTACTATATCGATCCTTTTAAACCGAGCAAGTTAGCCATCGCGCTGGAGAAATATCCCCAACAACTTCCTGTTACACAAAAAGGTTCGCTAAGCTCACCTGGTTCTCTGATCACTGACTTAGATATTATCCTTGCGCCCCTCTGACATTATCAGGCAATGCTTCTCCCGTTCCACCGCCCCTCTCTCCTATCTCACGTTCTGTCTCCCCCGTTCAAATGCTGCGGAAGCGCCCGAGGTCTGATACACAGGACGAGGATGATACCGGCGTTGCAAAAGATCGTCTCAAAAGAGCGAGGTTCGCGGCTCACGGTTGCGATTGCGTCTACTCACTCATTTTGACATCTAGAGGTGAGAGTGTCGCCGTCGTCCCGCAGCTTCAACTCCCATCACCTGCTGCATCGCAATCCGATCTGACGGAGAAAACACCAGAGGTTCTTCCTCTGGAGCTGCCGGATTTCAATAAAGGGCGGTCCTCATCAGTCACACCTCTGTCAAACCCCAAACGCAGACGCAGGTCCTTTTCCGAGACGCAAGGTCTCCCCAAATACCCATCCGTTGCCATTAGAGCCGCTGGCTTGCAGGCAGTCTCCGCTCCCCTTCCTTCACCTGCTCGATCTCAACGCAGTGCTTCGCCCCGTTTGCACTCGCCAGAGGCCGCAAATACCTCCGACCTGCACCTGAGTGGCACTGTCTCCTTGTCCTCGCAATCCTCACCACTTCAAGCTCCGTTACCAAGTACTGAAACAAATATGGTACACGAACTACCGTCCGAAGTAGAAAGCCCACCATTATCATTTGACATCCCGGATCCCGTTACTTGTGACAGACCCGCAGCTAATCATACGGTCGATCTCACGTTATTTGGCCAGTGTGATATTCGGCCTTGCGTTCCAAATGGGGATCGTGAGTATTCCTCATTTCTATACATTTCTCATCACGTTCCTAACCGTCTCCAGACACTTCCACACCTTCAGCCCTGTTAGGAACTATGCCAGAAGTTGCCCCTCCTATCGGAACCGTTGATTTATCTTCCCTATCCTGCCTCTTCGATAACTCTTTGAGTGATGACCAGCTGCTAAGCTTTCTTCCCCTCCCGTTCGTACAGAATGCCATGACTACCCCCCCAGCTCAAGCAGATGTGCTTCCGAACCTTAGCGAAGTCGACATTCACTTGAGCCCATTCTTTAATCTCGACGCTAGCACTTCTTCACAATTTCCGGATTCACAACTTAACGAACTTCTTTTCCCGACTTTTCTCGAGAATAGTTTGCCGCCTCCAGCACCTCCCACAGTGGATACTGATAAAGCTAAACAAATGGCACATCTCGAGATGTTAAAGCAACAGCAGAATTATCTTCAAGAACGTATAAAATCGCTGTATGTTTCTTTTTTTGCTCCTACCCCAGGATCGAGGACTGACGGCTCGACAGGGAAGAGCAGATATCCGGCAGGCTACCTGCATAAATTCATCTAATTTCCTTCGCCCCCGTACCGTCGACATTGCTCTTGCTTTGCAGCTCCGCTATCACATACCGGCTATCGATCTTATACCCTATTATTATATGCAGCTTTAGTTTATTTTTGGGGCATTGACACTGACTATCTTGTATTTCATCTCAAATGTATTACTATACCCTTGTAGATGCACAGACCAACAATGTAATCTAATCTAATGTCTCCCTGAGAGCCCAACCTCATCCTCAATCTTCCACATACCAACCTCCCTCATGGCCTCAGCATCCCCTCGTTCAAGCTCAGGCGCATTCAACAACGCGCTGACCATCTGCCAAGGATCCTTCGCACCACCCCACATCAACACCTCCTGCTTATACTTCTCGCCCAACTCCCGATTCAACGGGTCCTTCTCAAATACCTCTTTCCACACCCTCGATGCAATCGCGCGGTCAAACAAGTACGAATAGTATGTTGCACCATACCCGAACAAATGCCCAAACTGAGTTTGGAAACTCGTGCCGGGAACATGGGGTATCAAGCCTTTGGTATTATGCAGGTTCGCGAGTTCATGGGTCGTTGAGAAGGATGGGTCGTCGAGGACCGCAGGGGAATGATAGATTTGATCGAGGGACGCGAGGAGGATCTGTGAGTAAGTGTCGATGGAGTTGCAAGGGTCCTCATGGTGGTTGCCGATTTGGCGGAGGGAGTGAGTGCCGTCGAGGTCGAAGAGGGAAAGGACTGTGGGTGAGTTTAGGAAGTGTTCCATAAGGATTGAGGGGAGTTCGACAAAGTCGGTTGCGCAACGGGTGCCCGAGACGTTTTGGTACTCTGTACGACCGATCATGGCTGGTAAGGTCAACATTTGTTAGTGGTGAGTTCTCGTTCGGATAAATCGATACTCACAGTGCATCGCGTGTCCCATTTCATGGAACAGCGTCATCACGTCATGCCACTCCAGTACCGTCGGCCCCTTTGATATCGAAGGCCTCGCAAACTCACAAAGTAGCACAACAAGCGGCAACTGATAAACCCCCTCCTGGTTTGGTATCCCTTGTCTTTTCACCTTTTCAAAGTCAAAACTCTGTTTCACCAGGACCTCGTAACCTGGCGCCGTCCCATCCGCCTCCTCATCGTCCAAATCCGTCCGGCGGGAGCACCGCACTGTATAATGCGCAGCTCCACTCGCTTTTCCTCGTCGTGCAAATAAATCAGCATATATCCATCCGATTAGTCCTTTGTCTTCGTCTATGACTTCTAGTTTTTGGACGTCTGGGTGCCAGACTTCGCCGGTTGCGGCGTCAGCGGGGCGCAGTGAAACCCCGTAAAGTCGTTTAAATAGTCGAGATAGACCCATAAATACTGTTCCAAGAGTGAGTGGTGGGAGGGGTATAGGAGGTGCAGGGGGTTCAGGCGGGCAGTAGAAGTCGCGATCCCAGGCTTGAATGATAGGTAGAGAAGAGAGACTGTGATGCGCTTGCTTGCGGGAGCTGAGTGTCCGGAGGGCACGTCGAGCAAAGGGTCTGGTATGGTTCATGAGAGCGTCCAAGAAGTTCATGACATTTTCTGTACATGAGTGCCACCACTGTCAATATGATCGTAGGGTCACAAAGAAGAGCGCGCACCTGGAGTCTTGGCCATCTTGTCATCCAATGTCATATGCGCGAAGCTCCGTCGTCCAACCAACCTCGCCAGCTCCGCCCTCGTCTTCAACAGCTTCTCTAACGTGTCTATTTGCTGCTCCGTGCTCGAATTTGCCGCGATATACATCCTTCTCCTGGGCTCCTCATCTGGTGCAGAACGCATGATCATCTGTGCCTGTAACGAGCCTGGATAAACAAGAAGGTCACGCCTTGTAAACTGAGCTTGAAGCTGCAGCCTGACCCCCATGCCCTTGTCCTTGATCCCTGCCAGGTCCTCAGATCTGATCGCAGCTGGCGGTCTCGGTGCGCTCGCGTTCTCCAAGAATTCGCGCCCGAGGACTAGGATATCAGAAGAGAGGGAAACGAATTGTTGCCGCTGTGCTGGCGGAAGGTCGATCGCCGACTTTTCAAAGTCGCGCCAGAATATGAGTGCGGTTTGGTATGCTTCCGGACTGAGCGTCTTGACGAGTGAGGGATCGGACAACACGGCTTTGAGGACCTGGTTAAACGAATGATGAGGGACCCAAGTTATAGTATAAGCAAACCGTGACTCACCTCGTATAGTCCGACATGGGTATTGAGCACGTTCATGAACTCACAGAGCTTCTCATAGGCATGGTTGGCAGCAGCTATCCAGTTCTTGTCCGGGTGAGCATTGCGGACGAGTTCAGCAAGGTCGATGACGCTACAGAGCATGTCACTCAAGCGATCGAGGTTCTTGACGACTTTGAGGAGCTCATCTCGGGAACTCCGGGCATTGAGGATGCGGTTGGTGAGAAGTTGAGCACGGACAAGGGTTGCATCTGCGAGAGAAATGAGAGCATTCGGATGGGATAGCTGTGTGTGGCCAAAGAGACCAGTAGAAGCGGAGGAGGGGTATCTGAAGGAGGGATTTGGAGTGTCGAAGAGGGAGACGATAGTTGTGTCTTGGGTAGAAGCGGTGGAGGCATGTTTAGCAAAGAGACATCCGCGGAATCTGAAGGTGTTCTTGGAAGCTGAGAACCAATTTCTCGCTGAGCGTGCGAGCATGAAGAGGCTTTCATCCACTCCATCCTTCCATTCCTTGCCATTTTCACAACAATTCACCGTCACGTGTTCAATAGCCCCTCGTATCCGATTGGCTCTGGCCTCCGTTCCGTCACTCCCAGCAAATGCCCATACCTCCAATATATTAACATCCATGGTCTACCCAGATCCCTCAGTGTGAGTGTGTAAATGTCTAATGAAAATCCAACGTCACGGTATCGACCCCACAGCCACACCCTGATCAACCTGATCGACGGACAGAGGCACACCCTGATCTTTCACCGTCTCATGTCCGTTCCCGCTGTGTGACGAACCATCTCCATTCATCCTTACCCCCACAGTCTCTCCTTCAGACGCTCCTCCCTCTGGCTCAGGTTCCGGTATCGGCTCGACGGCGTAAACCCAAAACTTGGATTTTTTCTTCCCTGCAACCTGTTCCAGCGCAATTTCATTTGGCCGCAACGCCGCTGCGCCCGTCCTTTTCACTTTGATCTTGCTCATCCCGTTGCCATTCACCTGTTCGTTGACAGTAGAGCTTGCATCCCCCGATCCAACGCTCGTTGTACTCTCCTCCGTCCGTGCTCTCTTCGCTGGCCGCTCGACCTCGAATGGATCCTGGAACCCAAGCCTTGTCGACCGACGCTCCCCTTTCCACGTGCCCAAACTTGACTCTGATGACCCCTCTCTTTTCCCATTCGCATTCAAGACTGCCGTCCGCGTCGATCTCCGCGTCGCAACAGGAGCCGCCCCTCTCCGCCGTCTCCTCCCATCCTGCGGCTCATCATCATCCTCAAAGTCATCGTCCTGCTCCTCCTGGAACTGGTACTCATCCTGGGAAGGACAAGGGTGAGAATCAACGCAAGTAACATGAGAGCTTGTCTGTTCACCTCGCTTTCTTGGTTATAATATACATAATCGGGTCTCTGAGCCTGCCGTCGTGTTCGAGTTTCCCGAAGCTCGGCTTGAGCCATTAATGCACGGTTTTGTTCAATTTTCTTGCGAACTTTGGCTACCCGCTAATTCCATACGAGCGAGACGTGAGCAATACACCCCCAGCAGAACAATAGCATCGATCATCGAAAGTCAATAATTCCGCCGGTGAATACGTGCAAGTGGATATGAAAAAAATAGGGGGAAGGAAATCAAGTTGATTCGTAAAGGAGACGGTAACGGGACACCAAGTGGTACGAGTAACAATCGAAATGGAGAGACATACCGCAAGTTCATGGTCTATCTGCTCAATCCTGTCCTGTAAGGACTGGATCAATTCAAGATGCGCTGCATCGGTCTTCGTCCTTTTCTGTCCCTTCTTGATTACTGGAGCAGTGGACTTAAGGTTGTCAATGACGGCGAGGTATTCTTCACGTGTCGAGGAAACCGCCTTGAATGACGCAGACATTTTCCATGGATTCGTTGACACATAAATACGCGGTGAATCTAATATTGCAAACAAAGTTAGCTCTCGGCATTAAGCACCGAATCAGATAGTACGAGAAGAAACGGAAGAACCCGATGTGAATACCACCAAGGATTCTCAAGATAACACGGCAACAGGGTAAAACGAAGGCTTCTGGGGCAAAGGTAAAGGAGCACGGACCATCAGCAACCCAATATCTCTCCCTCTTCGAATCTTGCCCGAACGGCTTTAGTTCCAGACTTTCGCGATCAGGTCCACTCGAACCCGCGGACGCGTTCTCCGCAGCGCCAGCGCCCTTTTCCTTCTTTTGTTTATGATGCACCACGCCCCATGCACGATCTATAACCGCCTTGACCTCCTGTGAATGCGTTAATTGCAATTCCACAAGCTGCCGTAGGATTTTCAACTGCAAAAAAAAAATCCAGAACGAAAAAGTGGTTAGCAATAACTATTAGGGTGGGAATGAGCATCAACTACCCACCTTGAGATCCCAGTCAGCCGCAAAGAACCCACATTCCATCCCTTCAAACGGATCCACATTCGCCTTAATGTTATCATCCCAGAAAATCGTCCGCTCATTCGACTTGAGATATTCTGACAACACGCCCATAACCGTCGTTGAGATTTGATCAGTACTATAATGTTCCATAACGAAGACCCCAGACACGCGCACCACAACCAAAGCGCGTGTGGTGTTAATGAGCTCGTAAGCAACAGGAAACTCGGGCGTTGGATCGGAGCGTAGGCAACGCACCTGAGGTTACGTGTCTGCGGTTTGAGGTTGAGGATGAACCGGCCTAGGATTTTTGTGAGTATGTCATTTGGCTCGCGCGACATGAGTGCGTTTTCGAGACTACAAGACCCAACACCGCCAGCCGCATCGCGCACAATAACCAATCAACACAAAGAACCCCAGAGTGAGAGAATACAGGACACTCACTCCATAGGACTCTCGAAGCCAGGTACCTTGCCTTTCAGGTTCGTGAATTTGAGAATGAAGGAATATACAAATAAGGATTCCCATCGGTCTGATGGATGCGTTGCATTCGACGGTGGACAGACGTGTCCTTTGCGTTCTGGTCGTACGCCAGGTGCAGCCATAGCGGGGGAGGAGAGATGAAGGTGGGGAAAGGAGCCAAAAACGCGCCTGTGGCCAACCTTTGGTGCAGTTGGTGGCGAATGAAGAAACGCGGTATGATGGCTTGCTTAAGTCACAACCTTAATCCTCATTTTTATATCCCGGAACAAATATATTACAATACACTATTTAGCTTCGTTTCCTTTAGTCGAGCGTGCTCCATTGATCGTGGTAATCCGTTTTGCGCCAACAGTTTCTATTCGCTCTGCATTGCACAATTGTCCCACCAGCCACACGTCGTTCCACCACGTAGAATAGGCACAGACATGAGCGGGAACGGGTCCGTGCCACGACCTCCGGCTCTGTCCAATGAAATTACCAAACATGCAGCCTAATGACAGCTTTCATCTTATGCCTTATCTGGGCGACGTAGCGGATCGAATTAACGCCTGCAGAACGGCATATTCCAAAATCTGGGTTTGATATGGGATGAGGGATGGGAAACCCGATAGATCCACGGTCAAGATGATCAATATCACGAGTACATTCGCTAGAAACACTCTAGATACAACAATCTACGACAATGCATCAAAAAAAAATTTATTTGATGAACCCACAGTCACTTACTATACACAGCTGGTCCCGAGGCTCATGTCTGCAGTGACTCGCCTCCGTTGAAACCACCCTCTCCGATGTTATGTGCGGAACTCTTTGCATCCAGGAAGAGCTCGTTCATTTCATTGATATCCTCGAGCTCGATTTGCGACCGGCCAGCCAACGTTGCAGCAATAGAGGCTGGTGTCAAAAGCTGGAGGGCGTATCTAAGGGTAGGAAGTCTTAGTCCTAGAAGCGCAGTGAGCGGATAAAGAATTTCACCTTAACGAACTTCGCTCTCCTTCTTCGGCGAGCTTTTCTTGCACGCCGGGACCAAGTTTGAGACCTTCCACCTGGGCACGAATCTGGACAACCTTGCCAACCTCATCGCGTGTGTAGGTCGACGTTTTGACGATCAAACATCTACTCATGGGCTCAGGTTACACCCGGTGACGTTAATAAATTTGGATACATACCGATCAAGAAGGTCCACTGGAATACCGTGCGGAGACACAATATCCGTTGTACCCCTCACGAGCGCATTTCCTCTGTTCGTCGCTAGAATTACGGTAGGTGCCATTGGCGACTCGAGGAGTGCGTTAAGATAGGTAAAGCATTCGATATCGAGCATGTGCACCTTTTGTCATGTCGGTCAAAACTCTTGAACCGATCAAAGGATACGAAGTACTCACTTCATCGATAAACACGACGCCGGGAACGACTTCCGCAACACCCTGATCAACATAACCTTTCACCACACGATTTACCTCCCGCCGCAACTTATCCGTCACTTCCGTTCTCCCGCTCTTTACGAGGCTACCCATGACACTCATGATATCCTGGCCTCCCTGCGGCCGCGCATTTGCCGCATCTAAGTCTCCTAAGGTCACATCTTGCACAAGCTCTTTCCGCTTATGTACATCTCCTTTCGGGAGTGGCACGTATGTTTCGGATTCAAGGTCATAGGAAGATGCATACGCATCAGAACGACCCACGCGCTGTGCAATCCCCTCGCATCAGAACTCGTCCTAATGCGATTTGGTGAGATGTAAGACACACCTTGACAGCACCAGTGTTGGCTTCGATATAAATCACATCACCGACAATGATTTTTTCTTTGAGGATTGCCTCGTATATGCTGGGGTCCAGTTTAAGCTGTTTTGTTCCCTTGACAGTTTTGAGGCCCACGATGACGTGAGAAACGGTTTTGCCGTAACCGCTGAGTGGATTCTCAGACTCCGTTGGTGTCAATTCCGTGACTTCACCCTCGTAGACTTCTTTTGTTTCCTTTATCCGTAGACCTGAACGACTGGAGGGATCAGCTCCTTGGAATCAAACAGGAGACAGGGCAAAATGAAGAGAACAAAGGTTCCTTGACGGCAACCCGGGAGACAGAGGATAGAGGATAGATAAATTGTGTTAGACGATAGACCCAAGACGTTGGGATCGTTTGCTTGCCAGGCGGCAACCGACAACCTTCGATATGCAACCGCATGCGCACCGAGATGACATAACGTCTCATCAGTACAGAGAGCTCCAACTCACCAATGGCGCGCCGGAAAGCTTCCGCAAGTACTTCAGTCTTTTTCACCTCCGAGCTATATACCTCTGAACCGACCATGGGGCAGAATGGCACTTTTGCCCCTAGTTCCTGAGCAACGGCCAGTGCGAGGGCAGTTTTCCCTGTTCCTGGCGCACCGACAAGCAAAAGCGCTCGACCAGAGAATTTACGCGACTTGACCAGTTCAACTACAACACCACAGGCCTACAGATGGTCGGTATAGGTTCAGAGACTCGGAAAGAAACAGAAAGAAGCGTAGATATAAGTGACGCACCTCCCGAGCTTCGATCTGACCAACGAAGCCGGCGGCACCAGAGGATGCATACCCCTCATTGTTGAGCCCCAGGCCTTTGATATGCGAGTGAGGCGCAATGCGCGACGAGCGTGCTGCTGCTGACGTTGTTGGTGGCAGGGGTGCATTATGCGCAGGCGCAGAGGATGCTGCGGCAGACGCAGTCGCTTTCATGACGCGTTTTTTGGAAATAGAGGTTGCAGAGCCAAGGACAGTATGGACAACTCCAATTGCAGTTTCTAGATAGGAAGGTGTTTCCCATGCGCCGTGAACTCACCACTCGCTACCTCAAATCATCTTGCCTCCCCAGCTCAAGCCTCAAACGAAGCATGTCAAGTTGATTTTGGGCCTACGAAGCGAAATAAAGCCGGAAATACTAGCTCTCATAACACAAGGCATTTAAAGCAGGAACACCAGCTGGCATTACAACCCTTAGCTGGTGAGCTCTTCCATGACTTTACCATCCACAACTCGACAATTCCCATTGCAATAAGAAATATTGTATGATCGGGCAAATAGGTACGGTTTTCAAAGCTCCCTATGAGGTACTATCAGCGACATCGAGTAACACTGGCCTCCGGCCTCCGAAGAAAAATTCAAATTTATCATAATCTCCGATGCATTGTCTTGCTTGATTTGTTCGAAGCCTGGCACCTTTGCTAGCAGTCTTCTAGCGACGCTAGATCTTCTCGGTGTCGAAATCCCTTAAAAGTATCAGAAGACGTACTTTCTACCGCGATGAATATTCTTGGACTTATTGCCTGCGACGACTCGGAATCGCGGTTCCTCACAGAGCAGCTTTGGCTATATCACCAGTTGAAATGAAGGGACTTCCGTGTCGCTCTGCATAATAGCATTCATAGGTAAACATTCCACTACTTTCAAACGCAAAGGAGGAATGTCTATCCTTCTATCACAAAGCCCTTCAGAAATACTTTTCAAGGTGGCATCATTCTGGAAACCTGTTTCCTACCGGATGGCTGAGGATTTCTTGGCAGGGGACAATGGGCGTATCTTGGCGTATCAATATCCCCCGTCGTGAGTTGATTTCCTTCGCCTTCGTCGTCAATCTGAACCATGTTACTACCATGAAATACCAGATGTGGGACCTAAAAGAGCATGATGTCTCACCTCCCATCCGTTTAGTGAGGGCAATATTCAAAAGGTCAACTAGGAAAATACACGACCCAGCCAGGCTCTTGCTTTGCCACCCGCAATTCGCAAAGATGACATGGAGAGACCCTCGAATTCAGCTTCAGCTTGCTGGACTTAGATGATGCCATTCCCCTAGATGTCTAATAGACCTGACCAGCGCCTCATCATTGGTTCAAGTAACTTTTTTTTTGGTGAGTTGAATCATGTTGCAGGTTCATGTCAATCAGTTGGACAGAAGTGGCTTATGATGTCGTTGACATCCAACTCCTTCGCAATCTTTCATCTTGACCAAAAGGTCTGCCGATCGAACCCCTCGGTATCACGAGAGCACTGGTATGTATTTGGTGATTCGCAGTTGTAGACCAATCTGACAATCCTGTCTAAAGCACGAGATGGATCTTGGAAAGGATCAGACACCTCAATGTGCGACACATGCCGAAGTCCTGTCTTGTTTTCCCGACCAATGGCATAAGCCAGGTATATTGAAAGGAGTGATCTGTCTACACTCTTTCTAATCACCCACTGATGGGCACTTCGAAGCATATCCTACCTGGGGGAGTGTAGACTCGTCTAAGACGGATTACACCACGAATGCTGTGGCGACGTCATCAGAATAGTAACTTGACATGCATTTCTTATTCATGGTAAAGAAACCCAGCATGCTAGAACTTATATGCTTCGTTTGATGCGTTCTAGATGTGACTTCAAAAGCTCAGTGCCATGCTTGCCGAGACTTGAATACCTATTGTAAGCGGAATACGCGCTCCTTAAATAGTGATATAGGATGGAACTCGGATGCATGAGCTAAGTCACCGTAGGGTATGGTTTGAAGTCCTGTGTAGTCTGCGCAAAACATCGGTGGTCGCCAGCGACCACTTCAACCCCACCATATCTTCCACCATAGCACATATTACGAAGACTTTCACAAAACCGGAGTGTGTCCAGTCTGTCTGCTGATGGCGTCGTTGGTGTAGAAATATGCGACCACTTCAACCCCACCATATCTTCCACCATAGCACATATTACGAAGACTTTCACAAAACCGGAGTGTGTCCAGTCTGTCTGCTGATGGCGTCGTTGGTGTAGAAATATGGCCTGTCTTGTATACATTGATGCACCACAGGAATACAGTGTATTGAAACGATAGATCGACATCTTAACCCGGTCCAACCTGCATTTAGATTAGGAAACGCTTGTTGATAGACATTCACTCGGATGCTCACCTTGGGTATATCGTGGTGTTCACTGAGTGCTTCAAGTTTGGCATTGAATTCGTTTACCCTGTCTTTATGGGTCTTCCCCGCCAACTTGGCAACCCGCTGTGCAAGCTTGATCGGAGATTGAGTAATTTGGAAGGATTGCAGAAATGGGATGACATACCCGCCTCTTCTGGACCTCTTCAAAACGTCTCTCTGCTTCTGTCTTCTTGGGACCACCGTTACTACTACCAGCGACGGCAGGGGAATTGCGTCCACTTCCTGAAGAGGAGCTAGCCCTCCCTTCCTCGCCCGAAGTCGCCTTCTCCACCTTTTGTCGCTCACGCTCCAGTTCATCTGGCTCTTCTTCCTTGCGTTTTGATTTCTTCTTCTTCCTAGTATGGTTGGCTTGGGTCATTATGTTCAGATGTTCAGATGCAGCACTTACTTCTTTACAATACCGCCATCTATGACTCCCCCTTTCAGCTTGAGGGAACCGCCTGGGCGAAGGTCATACTCGGACATGATGGTGGTTGAGTACTAAGACGACATGATTCTATGAACTTGGTCCGCGACTGGACATGACGGGGCTGCCAAAAACAGACCTGAGCACGTGCCTTGAACCCCATCACCCTCTGTGGGCAGAGGCAACCCCCGTTCGAAATCTTCAACTCACGACATCGTGGCTCTATCGTCCTCCGTGTCGAGGAATTACTCCTGGCCCGCATCTTACGTATATAACGCTCCCACCAAGAGAAGTTCGCAGTGTACTCAACTCCTGGCATCTTTGCGCCATGGCGGTCCTCTCCTCACCACTCCTCCTTATTCAGTCGATACCTCCTGTTACACGTGCCTTTACGATTGCTACAGTTGTTTCTTCGGGACTTTATGCATGGCTGAGGTACCAGGAAATGGGTCAGACAGCGGCACAGTACATGTTACTTGTCCCTGGTTCTAGTCTCTTCGCGCCATGGACCTTTTTGACATCGGCACTTGTTGAGCCTTCAATATTGGAGGTTAGTGCTATCATTCTTTCTCAAATGAGATATTGACTGAGATGCTTCCTCCAATTGCTCTACGCCTCCTAGTTTATCGCGTCGATGATATTCGTGCCCGCTTCGCTCAAGTATCTGGAAAGGTTGTGGGGTGCAGTTGAGACAACCAAGTTTATTGTGGTATCAATTGTCGCTTCGAACATCATCGCATTCGGACTCAATTGGATCGAGTTTATTGGAACAAACAATGCGGAGCTTTTCCTGTGTGTCATCCGTCTTGTGTCTATGCGTCGATCATTAACTCGTTTCGTAGCTACGGCATGAAATACCATGGGCAAATGGCACTCCAGATTGCTTTGCTAGTCGCATTCACTCAGCTCATCCCAGAACATCAAGTTCAAGTTCTTGGTGTCATCAAAGCGCGTGTCAAAGTGTGTCCCTCATCCGAATATGCCTAGGCTCTTGTTTGATGACTATTAACCAGAGCCTACCAATGGCCTATCTCACTCTTTCCACCGTTCTCTGCATTCTAGGTATGCAATGTCCTTGGATCCTCATCCAGTTTGGATGGTTCGTGGGCTGGGTATATCTGCGTTTCTACAAGAAAAACCCAGCAGAGTCGGTTGGCGGGATTGATTCGTATGGTGACAGGAGCGAGACCTTCTCCCTCGTGTCGTGGTTCCCTCCCTTCATGCAGTAGGTATCCCGCCTTATGAAATTCATGGGGTCTCTGATCCCTTGCACAGCAAACCGCTCACAATTCTGGGCAACTTTGTTTACAAATGGGCAAATCGCTTCCACCTGATTCCTGCGTCATCTGGTGATATCGAAAGTGGCACATATAGCCCAGTTCCGCTCAGTGCGCGCGCGGAAGCTGAAAGAAGGAGGTGAGTTGAACTCTCTTCCAGACCCCATCATCACGCTTATTGAGTTATTTTAGAGCTTTGGCCCTCAAAGCTCTGGATCAACGCCTCGCGAACACTTCGTCACCCGTCGGCTCCACATCCTCTAACTCCAACACACAATCGGTCCGCCCAATGCCTGTCACCCAGTCCCGGTCAGAGGGTACTAGTCCTTCTGCTGCTTCACCCGCTACTAACGGCCGTCCTCAAGACCGGAAGAAGAGTGTCAGCGAAGTGGATGCAGGGGAAGCCATGAAAAAGTCGGACAGTCAATAATCGATCTGTTCCTTTATATGGGTGGGCATGATATCCCAAGGAAAGGCGTTTCAGAAATTCACTGGGTAACTTTCAAGTCCGATTGGACAATCGTATGCTATGTGTTGTTCTGTAGATTTGTTATAGTACTTGCTTGTCATCCTTGCTTCCTAATTTGACTGACGTTGCACTGTCCTAGGATGAACAGTTGCCAGTAATAGGAGAAGGCAATGATGATACCTAAACAGGTGAGCTACTCCAGACGTAGTTCTCAGTGAGTAGGGAATCAGCCCTGAAGGACATTCAAGTAAGAAGCAGACCTGGGATCTGGCAGTGCACATACATGAAGGAGAAAACCATTGATCACTATATCCCAGTGCAGAAAACATTATGAGTTACAGGGAATTCTACCTATTCAACTTCTTTGTCCTGACATGACTGGTGCTAGGGTAGCATATCACATCTTGCCTTCACTGGGGAGAATAAGTAGTTTAATGTTCAATTCTCTATCACTCTTTGTTTTATGTAAGGCAATTTGATATGTTGGACCTGGCTGGTTACTCAGTCTCTGATAGATTTACTACTACATGAAGTTACCTTGCTGCACAGAAATACCCCTTAGGAGGCCATTGGCTACAAGACTATCAATACCACTCTCCTTGAGTTGGCTTTTGACTATCCCAGCCAGTAGATGCTTCGGGTGCTCACTCATTTAATGTTGTAGTAAAAGGGAATCTTAATATATACACAAAAGCTGTAAAGACCAAAGTGGAAAATAACTCAAGCTGAGGACTTGTAATGGGTGCTCACTGGAATGACTCAACTTTTACCTGTCCAATACATAATAGAGGCTAACAAGACTTCGATCAGCCAAGGTTTTGTATAAGGAATGCATCGCGTAGGGGTTCATGGAAGCATTCCTGATCCGAGCAGGTCCACCACTAGCTGGAGTGGGCGAATCAATTGAATGCACTGAAAGACATACAGCAATTTGCTTATGTAATTTAGCACCCATTTGCCAGGAGCACATCAGAACCAGTTTGTCCATTTTGCAAACTCCTACTGGCACATACCCTATGATTCGGCGTCCGTCTGCTGTCCAGTCAGTTTCATCGACCATTGGCAATGGACTTCCCCCAGCGAAGGTACCATCGACAGCATCCGTCTCTACCAGTATGAAGGACCAAACCACCAAACGCTCAGTGTCGAATACTACAGCCACGACATCTGTCATCAACGAGGACCGGGACTTTAACACTGATGAGCTATTCACCAAACATACGATTACTGAGATCAGGGTTATACAGAATCGTCTAAAGTGCCTGCTCTTCCATTCATCTTCAAATGGAATGGATGCTAAAATATGGACAGAACAGATGTTGATTCGAAGAAGAAGGAGCTGCGACACATGGTTGGGTGCGTCTCATTTCCTTATGAAAGTCTTAATGGTCTGAGCTTCCTCTGACGTTTGGGTTGACTCCCGAAAGCGTAGAGAACGGTACCGGGATTTATTACAAGCGTCGTCATCTATAATTTCTATCGCGCAATCTTCGAAGCGGGTCGTGGAGGCTTTGGAAGAGTCAAGAGTTGCGATACAAAGTCAAACAGATCCGCCGTTGCCCAAAGCTTCTTCGGCCACCAATGTCCAAGGTGAGTTTTGTATCAAAATATCGTGGTCGCGACCTGGAGTTGATGGGTTGTTACATTTTCGGATAGATGGGCACTTACGTGCGTTACAAATTCTCGCTGCTCATATGAAACTGTTGCTCGATGCACCGGAACACCTATGGCGGCTGATAGAGCGAAAGAAATTCTTCCCCGCGGCATGGCTTTTCCTACTTGCGAGGGTTATCCATCGCGCATTGATTCAGAGTGATGAGCAGGATGAAGAGACATGGAAGAATCAGGGTGTGGATGTGTTGGCTGAGTTTCCACTCATCCAACGGCAGTGGGAAGTAGTATCGCAGTTCCGTTCCCAGATCATCCATAAGGCGACTTTGTGGCTAAGAGATGCCTCCAGCTCCGTTGAGGTTCGTACGCCCAAAACCTATGGTACTTCTCTCGACTGAAGACTACCCGGGTTTGCAGGATGCATGTGCTACTTTGGTAACACTACATCTATTGGATTCACGCCCGCTCCATGATACTTTGGCTTCGCTACTCGGGCAACGCTCCAAGACCCTAAACGCTACTTTGACCGCCAAAAGCCAGGTCGGGCCATCATCGATGTCGCCATCCGATTCAAGACAAGCTACCCACGGGAAAATCACATTCTCCTTTTCACAAGACACTGCGACGGCATCTTTTGCTAAACCACGCATACGAGAGGTCAAGGAATCACTTCACAACGTTCTCACCATCATTTCCCAAACCATGCATGTGGCACGCGAAGTGTTTGACGGCGGATCTGGTCGCTCATTGATAAAACGTGTCCTCGAGTTCATCCAATCTGATGCAGACAAGAACAATAACATCCCGACAGAACTCCATCTCACGACACAGGCATTGCTCACGAACGTAACTTCCGCTGCCCACTTCCAATTGCTTCCGCAGAACCTGCAGTCGTATAAACCTTACGTTGACTTAACATCGTCATCTGCGTCTCTGCGGCAGGATCAGTTCCTGAATCAACTGAATGAGTGGTTCGACCAGTCTACAAAGTTAATGCAAGGCGCCGCGGAGAGGTGGTTCAGGGAGCTAGAAACTGTGAAGGAGGTGTGGAGCGTTAGGATGGCCTCGAGGAAGTGGATTGGCACATCAACTCTAAAAGAGGGAGAGCAGGCACAAGTATTGGACATGGTAGATCGGATTTGTAGGGAGAGGATTGTGGAGATATGGAAGCTGATGCTGAAAGCCGCTTCGGGAACATTTCAGACTACGCTGGAAGTGTCGTTGCAGCTGATTGGCTCCAGCGAGCTCGAAACGGGTGTGTGTAACTTCCATGAATGATCTCGTATACATCTGACAATGTTGCAGTTGGTTCGCCAGTAGATTTCCTCTTCAACACAGTGTCGCTGCCGATGCTCTCACAATCGCCAGCCAACCATGATATTTCTCTCCGCAAGTACCAAAGCTCGCTCAAGCAGCAACTTCTTGGGCGAACGGCGCTGTTAGATAATGTCCTCAACGCCCTGGAGCAATGTGCGAGTCACATACACGAAGAAATCTCCTTCATACGGTCCAGCTTACGGAGTGAAGCAAAGTATATGATGGCTGTGTCGTATGATTATCCCTCGCTGACCAGACCACCAGTTCCATTGTCGCCCTGCTCAAAACACTGCATGAACCTGCCGCAGAAGAATTGACGAGGTCGTCGCTACACGCTATAGAAAAAGTTGTCGACCAAATACGAGGAAACGATGGTAACTTATCTCTGTGTTCTCCATCTGGTGATCTTACTGCGTGGGTAGACGTTTCCATTCGCAAACTTGTGTTTTTGGGGCAGGTTACCGAAGATCTGGCTTCGCGGTCTTGCTTTGTTGAACAAATTGGTTGTGGACAGGCTTCCCGTGACAGTGAGTCCTCATCCAACAACATCAACGCGGGCTCCATATTTCAATAGTCTTCATAGAGCGGCTGAACACCCTTAATGCTACCGTTTTGAATTCCTGGAAACGCAAAACACTATCATACATAATTCGGCAAGCAACCCCTTCCTCTAGGGTGATACCCAGTTCGTCAATAGGTAGGAATAAGCGCTTGATATGATGTACCTTGAACTCAATGCCAAACTAGGTCCAGCCCCAGAACTCACCCAAGCATTGTTGACATTGTGTGAAGCATTGCAAGAAGTTACATTCCGATGGGATAGAGCGAAGCAAGCGGGTATAATGCGAGACACCCTCAATCTTTTTGTAGAAGAGTGGTTATATAAAGGGTGTGGGCACGAACAAGCTTCAGCGCACGACCTTGCGCTTTTACGGGAACTTGCAAAATTGGCTTCGGGGCTGAAACCACCGGGAATTTTGCAGGAACTGGAAAACAAGCTGAAACAGACTGTGAGTGACCCCTTGATTTTGTTGTGCTAGCACCGCAGTTGATATTGTCCTTGCCAAGGCTGATTCATCCAATGTTGAACGTGAGGCATCGGAACACATCCGGCGGCTACAAACTTTCCTTCCGGCAACTATCGCAGAATGCCCTGATCAAGGGCGACCTCCAAATGAGAATGCAGGTGGTGGTTCAAGTGTGGATAAATTTCCGAACTTGTTGCGCTATGGACCACCGTCGACAGAACATCACCAGCTCCAGGTCTTCCCTGACCTGGCTAAGCCAGGTCCGCGCTTCGGGCTGTTGTTGGTAGGGGGGGATAGTAGTGGATGATGTTGCAACTTATTATTGCTAGAGTCTGTTATGGGGGTGAACTGAGATGCTGCCGGTGTCTTGCAATGACTCGAGTAAGAGACAGCTAGCTGGAGCTAAGAGAATTGATTGATAGAGTTGTGATATATTCGTTGGCAGCAGGGTGGGAATTCTGATGCGAGTGTCGCATCACGAGTAAGCGGGAAACACGGACTGGTATGGATTCAAAAGCGGGTCGGAGATGGGGGTGCCAGGATGACAGAGCAGTCAACCGAATTAGGGCAAATTGGGGAGGAAGAGGTTTTAGAGTGACAGATTGGCGATGCGATGAGAACGATGTGTCACTCGTCGCTGCTTTCTTGATAGATTGCTCGCCAGCCTTGCCTCTTCAACCACTCCTCTTCTCCCGTCTCCTCAACCTCTGCCCCTAGTCTTTCTCCTACCTCTCCGACCTCTGGTAGGGACGGTTGCAGCCCCACTCCCTTGCACGTAATCTCTCTATAATTTTCGCCGGGCCCCGACCTTTTTCTGGTTCTGCTTGACCTGTCTGGATCCTGAAGAGGGCTCGAGAGTTTAGTATGGGAACAAGTCAGTTGTAGAGTTTTGGCCCTTCTCGACTTGCACAAAAATTCCTGTCCATTATCATGCTCGGTACGCCTCTTCACACTTTCTGTCCGACGTGTGGGGGTTGATTCGAAAGTAACATCGTGTTTTTAGGACCTAATTACTCCCACTTGGTACCAGCATACCTCACGCTCCTGATTGCTGGTGGACAAGTGGGACTACCTATACTTGTCACTACTCTGCTGATATCGAAAAAAGTCACTCGCCATCCTACCCTCATTAATTTCTTTTGCACTTGGATTATTTATTCTATCGTATATTGTATCCTGTGAGTATTGCTCCTCTTCTGGTGTCACTGCACAGTGACCGAGTTTATTGTTGTGCAGCTTGTACAGTAGACAACAGGACCAACAACAACCAGACGCCCTTTGTCAAGCCCAATCCGCCTTAGTTCACGGTGCACCACCAATGTGAGTGTGTTCTCCACGACAACGATATGAGGAATCATTGTTCCCTCGTAACGTTTCACAGGTGCGTCGTGGCGACGCTCGCACTAGTCATTCAGGTGAGTATCCTGATTAATTAAATATCCCAGCTCCTCACTAACTAAACTGGGTTGGACATTGATTGCACTTCCGTGGTTCTTGATGATTTCCTTGCTTGCGGGATATCCATACCGGGTTGTTGCGCGATTCTTGATTTTGAACCTGCTATATTCATAGCTCTGGATGGCACTGCGAGAACCGCCAGCACAACATGCCGTCTTGTCACGGTCCAGATGGCCGAAGACGCTGCGTCTCAGAATCATGCTGGCGATGCCGTATGTATCCTTCGTGGTCTTTACAACACTGACAGCGCTCGTAAGTCGATATGGCTGATCTATTTTGGGAACTTCATGATTGTTGATCATCATTCTTAAAACTCTTCTCAGCTTCAGCGCAGGGAGGGCGTTGACATTGGAGACTGGAATGGGCTATATTGTACGCTGCAAGGAGAATCAATGTGAGTTCTGATGGTTACGTGTGGTGCGCGATGGCGTTGAAACACATGCTGACGGCCTCGGGATGGGATGGTGATACACTGTAGAATACGATATGCTGTGCCAGCTTTCTGCATACTGTTGATGACCCTGATCCCGGCCACTTAAGCGGTTTTTGATGTATTTCTGA
>JAEUWL010000401.1:0-26130 GCA_018524415.1 Podaxis rugospora
TTGTAGTAGCTAGTCTATTGCAATAAACTCGGATTTAAAAAAAAAAAAAAAAAAAGCACTTGCAATGAGTATGTATTATGATTTGTCATATAAGTAGTCGAGTGCTTATTTTTTCCATAGTCATTAACCCTATCACGAAGCTGAAATGGATTGAGGAACATTGGACAAAGGATGAATATCAAATGGCTAAAGAGTAGATGCTGGCAGCAGTAAGTTATTGACCATGTTTCATCATATCTATGTAACCTGTTGCTTTTATCAGATGTTTGACTATTGTAAGGCCAATCGACATTCATTGAATCCCTCATGGCCACAATTGAGGTCAAGTTCAATTGGTCCACAAACCACATCCATGCAATTGCAAACAAGTGGGCTTGTGTATATCCACTCATTGAAGGCTAATTTGCAGTGCTCAGCCTCTCATATTCTCACCAGTCCCAGTACACACCAAGAGAACGAAGCTGTATTACCCTCCCAACCCCAAACGCCAGCTGAGGTTGAGCTGTCAGATGCAGCACTAGCTGATGAAAAAGACTGCATTCTGGTTGTGGAGGAATTGCAACAGTACCTTGAAGAGGGTGTTCTTGATGAAGCAGAGTACAGAGACTTCAGCCTCACAAAGTATTGGCAGGTACGCACCTTTCTCTGAGACTTTCGAGGCCCTCAGCATAAGTATAACTGCACACTGAACTTAGGGAAAAGTATATCAGTTTCCTGTGATGTATCAGGTGGCTCTTGACATCCTGCCCATTCAGGCGTCATCAGTTGCATGTGAGCAGGTGTTCTCATCAAGCAAAGAAACCATAACCCTATGTCACAGTTGCCTAACACCAGAACTTCTCGAAGTTCTTCAGTTTCTCAAATACACATACCAAAAGGATTGCCTTAATTTGATGGAAGGATTAATCTCATCTGAAAAAGGCCTGATTGATAACGAAGGGTTATCTGTGCCGATTGAGGCTGTATGGGACCTTCTGGCGAAGGGAGACATTGACGAACTTGTAGATTTGTTAAACAAGTAGACTACAGACCACAAATTTATTATTATGACCTCCAGAGCGCCTCACTTCACAGTGACTTCACAGCACACTGTGGTCACTGTGAAGCATGTCACAGTGACGTAACAATTGGCTTCACAGTCACTGCACTGCACTTTGCGCCAGCACTAGTTGAGGAAGGACAGGAGACCAAGCATGGTCAAGAGTTTGGGTACTTTGCTTTTGGTGCATGTATTATTTTGGTGTGTTGGGTTTCGGGGGTCTGATGCGTTGTTCCCAGGCGGTTCTACGATTGTGTTGTTGTTTGAGAAGGGGGTTTTGCAGTGGGATGAGGATTTATTGGTTAATGGTCGTGCGTCATTGGAGACTTTGGTTAGAGTTGGGATGGGTGTTGGGAATGGGACACGACGCGCCTAACTGATTGGAATGGACTTTTGGGTTCAACTCGGATTATTTATTAGAAGTGCTTAATACCTTTGATTCTTTGCTTCGGTCACCCTTGTTTATTTTTCATTGATTATAGTAAACTAACACAACAAAAAGAATAGTGGACTGGATGTATTAATATATTACTCAAATATGCAGATGGGTATTAATGTAGCGAAACGATGAAGTCCCATCACTCTCCCCTGGAGGCTTAGCCCAAACAAGTGCATCAGTGATATCCTCGCCAGTCTCTGTCATAGGCCGAATACCGAATCCAGCGTTATTGATATTACACTACTAGCATGGATGTTTTGTTGACCACTACTGTCTTGGTCAATGATGAAGTGGGCGGGAAGACATTGAGCTTCGAGGTAGGGCTGGACCCTAGATGGGGTCGGGAGTGGTGGAGCTGTCGCTGTTGTAGTTGGAGACGTTTGTGGTAGGTGCGCTGAACAGACCCGTTACATGCTAGAATTTCAACAACATAGCACTTCCTGTGCGCCATAGAAACAGAGCCCAAGCCAGGAGGTCGAGGGACGTGAGATGTGTGTCACTTTCTAGTCACCCTCGCACCAAACTGTACATCCGAGTACAGTACAACCCAATCGCACGAGTTGTGACAAGATATGCAACAATATCTTCATCGATTGTTATCTTTTTTTATTTTTTATTTATTTTTTTTCTATCAGCATTGATGCCGATCCGCACTTAACAATGTCGCCCTACATCTCACTTGTGGTTGACAGACTTCCACCGAGACGGTATTCGAAAACTGGCAATGTCAATCAGGCCTCCGGTACAACATTCAAGTATAGTACAATCGCATAATTCCGGCGCGCGAGTCGTGACGAGATATGTTCATCGATTGTTATTTTTGCTATCAGCATTGACGCCGATCGTCGATTAACGAGATCGCCATACATCATCACTTGTGGTTGACACACTTCCACCGAGACGATATTCGAAAACTGGCAATGTCGATAAGACTTCCAGGGTGGCGTGTACAATGACCTACTGGGACCAGCGGTAGATGAACTTAAAAAGCGTGGGTGCAAGGAACCGGGCACAGTGTGAAAAGCATCGGTCACATTGCTATGGATGTTAATACAATCGTGCACCTCCCGCAGAGCTGCTATAAGTAGAACTAATGTGGAGAATGTCTATTAAAAACCGAAAGATGCACTTGACCGACTGGGAGTGCGAGATGAAAACACAAGAGGACCTGCCCAGCACTCATAATATTTGTGTAGGCTAGCGAAACGGCTCCGCCTGGAATACGCATACGACGCGTTTTGGACCTTCGACTCGCTCCACTGAGCGCTGGCACCTTTCGACACCGAACTATACTCTTTTTGTTATACGAATTCAAAATCCCTCGATCGCGGTGCTCGTGAAATATATTATTCGACTTTTTTCCATTGCTCTACCCTTACTACAAGAAATACGACGGATGTTCTATTCAAGTCACTTCGTAGTTATAAGAGAGAAGCCACTGTAGTGCTAGGTAGAAGAATAGAATTCTGTTTTTTGTATGAATATATTCAGGCAGACCAACACTTGCACGCTCGCTACGAGGTTTGAATTCCCGTCCTCCCATCAGCTCTAATTAGCAGAGAGTGGTGATATCGTGCCTCCGTGTGACTGAGTGGAAGTCTATTACTATGAACCTTGTGTTGTTTTACTTTGTACCTCTTACACTTCCAGGGTTACCAGCTCTGTGAGGCATTGGAGATCAAGCGCCTGTCACCGGAAAGGTGTCTGACTCGCACGACGGGAGCTTCCCACATCTGGCCAAAAGCGTCCGTCACCGCGGGATGAACATCAATGTAGGGATGTAATGACGACAAGTCTTGGCAGACAAAACACACCTGACTTCGCCACGGGGCATTACCATCAAAACAGCATTGCAATGAATTTTGACATGGGATTGTCAGTCATTTCAAGAACGTAGTAGCATCGCCTCATCAAGCCCGAAATGGATGGCCTAATCGTCCATGAGTAACATGTAATGTGCTCCCATCCAGAAACCATGCCTGGCGACGGGCGTGAGCTCCCAGCCTCGATTACCGGGTGCATTTTGTCGTGGTCGTCGTTAGCCTTTGGGCGGTATATGTACAACCTAAGCAGTTGTTTCTTGTGCTGTACAAAGAATTCATGGAAGCGCCAACACAGGTTGATTATCATCATCAATACATATTTGTCGAAGGGAAACACACGTATGTGACAATGGTAAGTATCTAGGGGTGCTCACAACGGTATATTATGCATCTGAATCGCATTCGCATTCCCCCGCATTTGTCCTTCCTGCCCTTCTTGCCTCAATCCCTAGTATTTACGAGCGCTTAACCAATCATGACGACGATGGCAGCACCCAACCCCGATGTTCCAACGTACAACTACAAGTTCCATGACGCAGGTAACAACGAAATCAAATCCGACGATCCGTCGCTCCCGACATTCACCATCACGACAACGCGAGGAGGGTTCATGGATATGGCCCAACACACGACTGTGGTGTGTGTGACGGGGGGCGATAAGCCAAGTAGGGTGCAAGGTGAGATTGATTGGAAAGCGAAGAAGATGACGGTGGAGGGGGAGTCGCGGTTGTTGTCTCAAGCTAAGCATAAGATCGGGGGGACACTGAGTCTGTGAGTGTTGCGGGCGAGCTGAGCAGATAAGTAGAAAGGAAGGACTAACCTATTTAGGGATATCGAATGGACATGGACGTCAGGAAAGTATACGACGACGCACAAATCTGGGGTTTGGACGGTGAGTTGGGATGAGTGGGGAAAGTGTTACATGTTCGGCTGATGACAACGCCAACTACCCAAGGCAAAGCGAGGGCAGGAGGTGCTCGCCATTTATACTTCGCTCAAAGTGAATGCTTTCTCTAAGAATGAGTTGGCTACCATTCGCTTTTTGAGGAATGTCCCGAATGAGGAGAAAGTCTTCCTTATCCTCGCTTTGATGTTCCATGACCTTCAAATGCCGCCGGCTGCTGAGCCCAAGGTGCGTTATCGTGAGCGATGGAGAGATGGGCATACTGAAGTTGGTTGAAAGTCTTTCAAAGAAGCAGCTGGCGAAGCTGGGGTTGGTGTTGCAGCGACTGTTGCTTCAAATGTGGTGGCGAACTGTTGTGTCGTGCAGTGAGATCAAGTTGTTCAGCGAGTAAATCGGATTGTCGTGTATTATTGTATGTACTATTGCACTGGGTCAGAAATGGTCATGGTCAAATCACGAGGCGAGGCAAGCTGTT
This sequence comes from Podaxis rugospora, assembly GCA_018524415.1. NCBI lineage: Eukaryota > Fungi > Basidiomycota > Agaricomycetes > Agaricales > Agaricaceae > Podaxis > Podaxis rugospora. Next base: position 4,681 of record JAEUWL010000401.1, read on the forward strand.
GTCAGAAGAGGGAGGGCCGTTCGGAGGACAGGCTGAAGAGACCTGCTGGATGCCTCAGCTCTGGCGGGATTTGGGCATCTTTCCACATCAGCACCGTCTACGGCCAACAGCAAGTGCTACAGGCTATGAGGGTCATCGAAGCACGTGGATGGTCCGTGCGTCGAGGAAAGAATTGCCAGGGACAAAGAGAATTGAAACTCCGAAGGTGGAGGATATTTTAGGAAAGAAGAATGGCATTTCTGGACAACGTTCTTCTCTCAACTTTCTCTTTATTTTTAGACAACCCTCTACGCTCCCTACCGACACAATGTCGACTTCCACTCTTTTAAAGCTCCTTACCCTCGCTGCTCTCTCCGTAAGCCTCGTCAATGCTCAGATCACAGCCACCTTCCCTCCAGTCCCTCTCGCGTCCAAGTCCTTCACTTACCCCGATGGCATCGTACGTCTTCTAGCTACCGCGTTCTAAGGACCTCCCATGCCAATTTTGATTTACACAGCCTTATAAAGTCGACACAGACACTGGTCTCATGCGTGGTACTCAGCACGGTTACAACCAGTGCAACTCGACGACTGAAGGTCCAAACTCCCTCTGCCAAACCTCTTTCATCAACAGTATTGAAGGTATGTGCAATTCGCTGCGCTACACTACCCCCTCACCATTCTCTAACGAACGTTTACAGACTTTTGTCTCTGGGGCCCTTCTGAGCCCAACTCGACCGTCAGCGACACCGAAGGCGAGATGGTTGCTTGGTGCACCAAGCCTGGCCGTGGCACTCGTTTGATCCCCGATGGTGCCCTCCAAGGTGTCCAGTTCATCAAGACTCCCAACTACGTCCAGGTTGTCGGTTTCATCCGTCAAGAACTCATCAACATTGCCGCCTCTGATTGGGGAGGTGAGATGGACCCCCATGGTGCCGATTTGCGTGGTAACCCTATGGGTGGTATCATCTTCTCCCAGGCGTTTGGTGGGAGTTGGACTCAAGTCATCGAATGGCACAAGTACGTACTTTTCTCCACCTGAGTGACGAAGTAAGTACTTACCAGAGTGTGTTATAGCTTTATGGGCGGTAATGCCTTCTGCATGAAGGCGTGTGACCCCAGCAAGCCCGACGACGAGAAATACTGCGAGCACAAACTTGACCGTCTTGGGTGTGCCTATAACGCGCCCAACAATGCCCAGAATGGTACCTTTGAGTCGTGCGATGGTGAGAACCAAGACTTCCCTGGTGTCTACACTGTGAATGGTCAAGTCATGACCTACACTCAACCCCCTGAGGAACTTGGCCCTATTACGAGCGTGCCCTACACCGCTCGCATTCCTGCTTCTTCCAACTGTGTCACTCATACCAGTTCTGCGATCTACACCGGACTTCCCTCTCCTAGCATTTTTCTTGAAGCTCCTACTGCTACCGGGGCTAGTGGTAGTGCTGCTGCTGCTGCTGCTTCTGGTACTCGTACAGGTAGTGCTGCCCATGCCACTAATACTTCGAATGACGCTTCTGCTTTGGCTATCTCGGGTATATCCATTCTTGGTGTTGTTTTCTCCGTACTTTTCCTTGCGTAGTGGGACGATTATATTTTAGTGCTTTGGATGATATATGCATGATTTAGTTTTTGGATAATTTGGTACTTTGTCACTTGGATTTAATGGGATAGACATTGGACTTTTTAGACGTAATGTTTATCCAACGATATTCTCGACTCGTTTCATCTTGGGATGGTTGTTAACCCAGCCTATCCTAGTTGATCCACTCTTCAATGACGTTACTACGTTTGGACATAAACACTGTTCCGGAATGGAAGGAAGGGCTGGCTGATAGTGAACGTACTTTGGAGAAGTTTTCGAGTTCACTTACTAGAGTCATGTCGTAAAGTGACGTTGCAGTGACAGTATCACCTCTACTGAGGTGGCGCTCTGAATATCATATCCTCAGGAAAAGGTAAGGATCACAAGCCCATCAGAGAAATTCCAGTTGAATAAGGCCTGTCAATGTGATGCCAGGCTGTAGTAGCTTCATGAAAGAAACCACAACTTGTGGCAAACTGATTTGTTATCTTTACTCAGTGACAGGTGGAAATCCCTCCTTTTTCTAGGTGATGCATTTGGGGCACAATGAAACTGCTTTGATCAACATAATATTAGATCATTTTGCTTCAGTGCTCTCTATAAACTCTTTATTGTCCTGGATCTGCTCAGTCTATAAAGCTATTCTGTAAATGTGGATACATGTTTATGACTAATAGATTAACCACTGTCCCAATCCTGTGACAAGGAATCAACAAATGGATGACACAAGATCTCTGTCTTCAAGAGGTATATAAATATATTGATACTGATTACCCTTCTTGCTTCCTTTCTCCCAACTGCCCAGCTGCTTATATCTTATACACATGTATCTTTGACCTTATAAATCATAACTTCTGGTCTATTCATTTCAGTGTAAATGTGAGTACTCATATTTCCACTTGGTGAAGCCTTACAGTTGCTACTGCAGACTTACACTTTTTTCTGAACTTGCTTGAAGTCACTGTAAACAATTGACTATACAAGCTAAGTGATGAAAATAATCAAGTTTTCTGTCCTAAAACCCACCTTCAGTCAAAGTAAGATCAGGTTTTTGTTCTTATTGCCTCCTGTCCTTCTCTGTAAGGGTATATCCTTACATTTAACCTGAAAATCAAATAACCCATACTTTAATTCATAATTTTATTAATATTATATTTCCTTCATCAATTATTTGTCTATCACCCCATCAATTATTTATAACTATCATGTATTTAGACACTCCAGTTGTCAGTGACAACTGATCTTTGCTTGTACTATATAATCTCCTAATTTCAGGTTTGAACTATTTTGTATGAGAATGAGATATCTCAACTATAAAGCTATAAGCTTTACATTCTCTTAATACCTAATGTCAATGTCTACAAAGGGTACATCTGACCAGAAGAAAGATACCACTACTATCCTGCTCTCAAATCTACTGATCACCAAGTCCCTGCTCTTGTTGCCCTCTTTGGAGAGTAAGGATGGTGAATATATGTGTATATATGCACCTACTCCAGTTGCTAATATGATGTCTTTGATGTTAGATCATTCTGCTTCAACTTTTGCAACACTCCTGCCTGTTTTACCAGCATACACATCTTCATCAGAATCAGATGATAAAATAAGCAATGACAACTATTCCACTACAAAATCCAGACTTATGATTGGAGGCACAAAAGATAGTCTCTCCTTCCTCAAGGGTGAATTGATCACTGCCTACTAACTCTGCAATATCCAGAAACATGCCATAAATGTCTTCAAGTCCTCTGATAAGCCAATTTCTGAAGCTGCAAAGATAGCTAACTATATGCATTGCTTTAAGACTACCCAAGTTGAGGAGTTCTATGAGATTAATTAGGATACACTCCAAAATGCCACCTTTTCTGAGTTCTGTGAGAAACTCTGTGCTCATCTCTTATCTCTGGATTAGTACTTGAAGATCAAACACAACATTCTATCTTCCTTTATGCCTATGAACTGCTACATCCTGGAATAGGCCCTCTTCCACCTCTCAGAGAAATCTATGTATAATCCTTTAGGTTCTCATGTGCTTCCTAGCCTCTGTATCCTTGCTGAGAGTTATAAGGTTGGTAACATCAAGGACTTTAGGAAATAGCTTAATGCTATGTTAGAGGCTAATAATAAACATTGCTATGAGCTAGCTCTTGTTAGTCAAATCTGAAAATCTTAGGCTTAAGGCTTTATTGGCCAAGCATACTAGTGCTCTGAGCTATACTGCCCCTGTATCCTCTACAACAACCTCAGATGCAAATACTCTAACTTATATGATTCTGTCTGGTAGTAATCCCCCCAAACTCACTAACCTTGAATGGCATGTTTTGCATTCTCAGGATACTTCTCTTGCTGTAATCTACTAGTTGACTATCTCTCTAAAGATTATAAGGAATAAGGAATGTAAGCTATCTAGGGAGGGATACCAGCTAGTTGGAGTCTCTTTTCAGAAGGCTATTTTTATAACAAATGTAACTTGCTGATTCTACCTACCTCCTGGTATATGATGAGGAGGTTTTCTAAAACCATATCCCAGCTGCCAAGCTAGGTACTATTATAGACTTCACTTCATGTCCATTAAGCTCTTGGAGCCTTGGTTACAACTCAGATTCTGTGGATCCTATTCAGTTTAACCTCTCTTCTGTTTCTATCAGGTACCCCCTCTCCAAAAATACCTTCCTCCATTCCTTTTCCTCTGTCACCCTTTTCTTCAGAATTCTTATCTGATTACTGTGCTCTCTTTCCATTTATCTGTGGTTTTTCCCTCCTACCCTTGATTATCACTTGCTTATCTAGGTTTTTCCATTATCTGATGTTTCACCTCTGCCCTTATCCTATCAGATGTCCAGACACTACACAGATGGACTCTCCATCCTTGTGTCTTCACTATAGTTATCAATTCACATGTTACTGGTATTCTCCTTGGGGCAGTTATCACTGTTACTGCCTAGTTACTACTCTCTGGACCTTATCCTGACTGCCAGTATATAAGTAGGATCACAGCCATCTGTAATAGGCAGTCAGAATATAAACTGAGACCTTACTCCCTCTCCTGCCTGTCTGCTACAAGTCTGCCCCTCAGTCTGGGCTTGTCCTGTCTCTGTCCAATCTCTGTCTGCTCATCCACTCAAGTCTGTAGTTGGTCAAGTGAGGCCATTTACAGTATTAGAGGGGTGCAACACACAAGTTGAAGCCAAGGCCTCAACCTGTGGCTGTGCATGTCCACCTGTGGTCTGCCCCCTGTCTAGAGTCAGTTCTTAACAGGTACCTACCTTGTGAGTTAGGGAAGTTGCACCACAGTTTACAGAGAAGAGGTTTAGGGGATACCTTGGCTGTTATCAGTCAGAGTAATCAATACCAGTAGAAAATTATGTTTCACAAAGTGTTCCTTTTCAACCATGTGTACAAAATTAAACACTTGCACATGCAGCTACACTAGGGGCTTCTGAAAGTCAGTCACACTGCATATGTTCACACACCCAGTCACTCATCATTAGCATTGTCAAGAAAGAGTAATGCAAAAGATACAGAAAAAACCAGTCTCATCTCGTCATCTCGTGGCTTAATCACGTTCACAAGGATATAATCTTACTAAGAAACTGACGAATCTCAGACCAATAGTGTCGATGTTCAGAGGTGTCCCCTACCAAAAATGTTGTTAACCGGAGAGGGAGAAGGTCAATTGAACAAAAAGACTCACAGTGCCCCACATGAGGAAACAAAACAAACACATCATCATTGGGAGGAACCCATCCCTCACCCTCTTCTCTCTCCTTTCTGCTCACCCTCAACGTACCACTCCCACTCGCTGACAACCACCCTCCCAACCCTCTAACCAAACTACCCCAACCGCGACTGCGGTTCCTCCCCCTCTCCCCTGCAATCTTCCACAATTTATCCATATGGGCCGGGGGAACGACTCTATCACTCCTCCCACTGCAAAATAGGATCGGGAGAGAAGGAGGGATTTTGGAGATTCTGGAAGCAGAGTTCCAGCGTTGCGTGCAGGCAAAGGAGAGGGGGCCGATGATAGCCCAGCCACGGACGATGTCAGGGATGGACGTGAATGTATTTTCGATAATGAGCGCTTTGATCTGTAGAAAGCGTGTCTGTCAGTCAGGAGTGAAACGTGGTTGGAGAGAGGCAGGCGTGAAACGTGGTTGGAGAGAGGCAGGCGTGAAACGTGGTTGGAGAAGATGGGCAGGAACCTTGTGAGGGTTTTTGCTCGTTAGGTCGATTGCAACTGCGCCGCCGAGCGAGAGACCGTACACGATCTAGGGGGGTTGTAGCGAAAGTAAGACAACACACAACACAGGACTAAAAAGCAGTCAGAGTTGAACGCACGATAGGAAGCGTTGACAGTTGTGAATCACGGAGGACATAATCCAGTGCAGCCTGCGCATCTCTCTGCAGTCCTAACCACAATGCCGTAAGAGCAACCCACTTAACGAAGCAGCAAATACGCACCTCTCTCTGAAGGCACCCCTTCGCTCTCCCCATACCCTCGATATGACACCGTCAACACGTTCAACCCGGAGCCATGAAAATATAGCGCGTGATCCAGTAAAGCACCATGGTCCATCGCGTTCCCATGGAACATCAGGATAGTCGCTTTCGGTTGTTGTGGTTCAATAAGGAAACAGCGTAGCAATACGTTGTCGGATGTCCGGATTTCGATGTCTCTGTACGGAAGGCCATATACTGACGGTCTTGTCACGGCTACACCAGTTAAAATAGGGTATGGAGGAAACGAAGCAGACGACGTACATCTTGGTCTAGGAAGGAAGCCGGCTGGGTAAACGAGGAATCGTTGACCGTAGAGCAGGAGCTATGAAAGGTATATTAGCCGAGGAAAGGGTGTTGTTGTTGTGAAGGGGACCTTTGTGAGAGCCCAGCTGATCGTGAGGTGTGGTGGGTGACTCATGAGGAGTTGAGAGGGAGAAGGACAAGCGGGTGGTAGTTTATATATTTTAAATACCCTGCATGGCCTGCGCATCCGAAATTGTCCCACGTGTATGGCATTTGGCAATGTAAAAGACTTATGCATGATATATCCTACTAGTGCAATAGCTCCCAATCCCGGCAAGCACCAACATGAGTGGTTTCAGGGGTTCCGGACATCAACCCGGCGCACAATCTCCAAAGGGACATTTATCGGTTTCGCCCTAGGACCGATGTCGTTCCTTATTACATCCAGAAACTCCAAGCTGCCGGACACAGCCTAGTCACCCTTGTAGAATGCACAGGGCTGCCTGCGAACCAGTCGGTTGGTGCTCCACAAGACCGAGAAATAAGTTCTCCCTATCATTGTTACTTCTTCCTTGTTGATTCGATGTCGAAACGCGAGGATCTTGTCACGTTGGACATGTTAGTGTTCACTCGTATGACCAGATGATTGGAATGCTTCCGTGGATAGAGAATGCGTGCTTTGGCATTGTCTCAGGGAGTCAATGTTGGATGTAACGGAGGGAGTTGGTCGAGATGAGGAATTTGAAGTTGTGGCTGATCCGGTTAAAATGTTGATCTACCAACGCTTGGTTTCTCTAAGGCGTGCTTCTGTGAGCACTTATTGAACGCGAGTCACGAGATGCTCGTAGGGTTGAGCCGACTTTAAAAGTCGTACGAGACGTTGGAACATGGTGGCTTGATTGGCCCGGGAATCCAGAGAAATGGAAGCGTCATTGCCAATAGGAAAGTCTTTAAAAGTAATGTCCCTGAAGCATTTTACTTGCCTTTGAGGTTGTGCAAGGAATGGAGTCAGGAGCGGAATCGTGTTCTCCCGGCAGCAAGAAGGGGTTTGGAGCGTGGCTTGTGGGCGTGGGCGCTTGAGGGGTGAAATTTTCGATTGAGCCTGTCGGTTCGTCCCAATGCAATCCACACAACCTCCATGTCGGATGACTTTCTGCAAGGACGATCGAATAACTGATATCTGGGATACATTGCTTGCCAAATCCTTGCATGCGTCCCAAGCATGCCGGCAACCCCTTCCGACTGCGGAGACGCTGAACCATGCGTGCTCGCGCTTTTTGCATCTGATGGCTTCAATGTTGTGGGCTAGCACCGAACATCTTGTCCTTCCATGTACGTTAAAAAGTGAGGGATGGCCGGACCGAGTTCGCTAGTCCCTATTCGTCGCTTTTCCAGTCTTGAAATCTTGAGTCGTCCTCTCCGACAGTATTTATCATCCGGTCACGGCACGTTGCGCTGTGCAACCTTGGATTGATTCGGACCTTGCAGCGCCAAACTCGTCACTGTTCTGCCGACCCGGATGATTCGGAAGATTGATCCTTATCCGCATCCTCCCAGAACCTTTGGGGCAATTTATTACACGTTTGAAGAGCCTTTTTGTATTCCTTGATTTTCTCTTGTATTTCCTTCTCGAGTCTGCACTGGAACTCTTCGCGTTGCCTTCTTTCCTCCTCGACCGACCGCTTTGAGTTTCTCCGCCTCTGCCTCTGCTTCCTCACGTCTTTTCCTCTCGGCTTGAACTGCCTTCTGCGCTCCTTCTCCCATCTTCCTCCTTTCGACCTCCGCCTCCTCGTGCACCTCCTGGAGCTTTCTTGTAGCCTTAGCCTCAGCATCCTTGCGCTTCTTGACCTCCGCCTCGATTATCAAATAGCTTATTCTCATCCGTTGAGGCGTAATACCTACAAAGATTACGTGAACATATAGTCAAATTAATATTGGAAGAGTAAGGCGTGCTTGTCCCCATGAGCGGTTGTTTAACACGAGTCACGAGATACTCGTAGGATTGAGCCAACTTTAGGAGTCGTACGAGACCTGCAGCTGGAGTTACGTTGCAACATAACGGCTTGACTGCCACGGGAATCCAGAGAAATGGAAGCGTCATTGCCGAGAGGAAAGTCTTTGAAATTGAATGTCTCGGAAGCATTATACTCGTATTTGAGGTTGTGCGATGCATGGAGTCAGGAGCGGGATCGTGTTCTCCCGGACACCGGGCAGTCTGGGAGCGGGCGCTACTGGCTTGAACGCCTGTGGGCGCTTGAGGGTGACATTTTCGATAGGATCCGTATTGAGCCTGTCGGGTCGTCCCAATGCAATCCATGCAAACTCCATGTCAGATGACTTTCTGTAAGGTCGATCGATTAGCTGATATCTGCCATCTGCTAAAATCAAATCCTTTGAGCTTGACTCGGATGCATTGCTTGCCAAATTCTTGGATGCAGAGAACGTCCCGAGCATACCGGCAACCCTACCAGCTGCGGGGGCGGTGAACCATGCGTGCTCGCGCTTTTTGTAGAACCCTCGTCATCCGACTGATGGCTCCATTGAATGTGGTGGGCTAGGACCGAATATCCTGTCCTCCCGATTACGATCCGGGGGCAAGGAGAATTCATCTACGTCTTCTCCGTTCCTCCGTCCATCCTCCCGTGCCGTCCTGGCCATTTGGGCTCAGATTCTCTTCTGTCCTCTTATCAGTAATCAGCTGTCCCGTTGTGCACTCGAAGAGCGGGTAATATTCCTGTTTGTCGGCACGTTTTTCAAACTGTATGAATCGCTACGAGGTCCTCGTGGAAGAACGACATCCGTATTGTAGGCTTTTTCCAAATCGAGAGTCGGGCCATGTAGAATAACTAGAGGTAATCGGCCGGGGCATCGCTGAACCCGACGTCAAGCCACGCTCCACGCCTTTAAAAGAGATTGTCCGTCAGTCTTGTTGATAATCGATGTTTCACTTTGGGGGTTCATGAAGGGTAAATGCAACCGTTGGGGCTATGAGCAGAGGAGAGAGGAATATGGTGGGTTGCTTACACTGTGAACGGATTAGCGAAATCGATCGTACAAGTGTTGGGCAAATTACGATATGGTGATAGCCGCCTTTTATCATTGATGAGCAACCTCAGTTTTGACGCTGTACCCTTACAAGGATGGCTCAGCGACATAACAGAAGCGCTACACTTGGATGGAGTCCTCTGAACTCTGGAATATGATTAAAGGAAGCTCGAGAATGTCTCCAAATATTACAGAGATGAGGTAGTTGCAATCGGAAAAGGAAAGGGTATTGTTTCCTAGAAAGAAATCATAGAGGTTATGGCAGGGGACGAAGGTACAAGCTGTGAATCGGATGATATAGTTGGTAATAACATGATGCGGGGTCCTATCTTAACTATGCCAAGTTGTGGAAAGATAGAACATCGAGGGCTGATGAGAAATGAATCTGCTGCGGAGAGGGAATCCCGGGCATTCGCAAGGTCAACAGCAATGGCGCAGCTCAGAACTTAGCAAGTTTCGACAAGGATTGGGTTCACCCAGTCGGTAACCAATCATATCACCAATTCAGACCTAGATGTGTTAGCAGCCACGGTTTGACAGGGGCCTTGAAAATTTCGGTGTGTGGAACACTGAATCTGATGATACATTACTTCCAGGCTGCGTTTGGTGGATGGGCGTCAACAGGGCCCCTAGAAACGCGCTACAGCCTGCGTCAAAAAAGTACCGTGGAAAGCAGCCACAAAGGCACGAACAAAAACGTCAACCTGGTCCTAAGAAAGGTCCTAAATAAAGTCCCACAAAAGGCGCTGCCAAGTCGAAAAAAAAAAGGTCTTGTTCAGTATAAGAATGCTGAAGGAATACCTGTTTGAGGACTAGCTATATCCATTATAAGATAAGACAAACGTCAAGTTGGAAATTTCTGGTGTACGGGTTGTACGACTACTTGTTCAGATATATCGCAAAACACTGCTGAGGGGTTGCAGTGACCAACAGCGAAGAGTCTCGGATTACCTTTCCTGGCTCTACTCTGCGATGAGATTGATAACTTCAGGGTAGACCTTCCACCAACGTTGCTTACGACATTGTCAGTCTGTTACATGGAGTGGCCAGCAAAGTGACACAAGCTTACCATCATACATGGTCCAGCGAATATCCTTCGGTTTCGGTGAATGGGGTCAGTTATATCAGAAATGGGATGGCTTCGAGGAAAGATGTTCTGAGAACGGATCAATCAAAAAAGGCGGCTGTTGGAAGAAACGGGGAGAAATGCAGAATAGAGCGACCCAGGATCACGCAGACGTAAGAAGAGCCGGACGCAAAGGAATTAGACTGACGTGGGTCGAGATTAGGGACACGTACCCGGGTGGACGACCAGGCAATAATCGGGGGCGCTGCACTGGTCCTCTCAATTCCCTAATTGACTCCTCTAGAGAGAGCGATATCTCGACACCCGCCGATTCCAAATGGAATATCTCTCGAATCCTTGCTTGTTTGTTCGTCGTGGCAGTCAGTTTATGTGATATCTCCGTACTCGTTAATGAGAGGTTAACGTATTCGTGCGCCTCGGATATAGGACTACGTGATTGAGAGACCTGCAGCTGAGCCAGCAAGGACTTGGAGGTACTTTCGATAAGGGACGCCTCATGGAGTATCCGTGATTGAGTGGTGACGCCGCGTGTGAGGGGGTATGGCCGCGCCTGTACACACGATGGGACCCGTCTGCGGCATCCATGGAAAGCCGGGAAATGCAACTGGATGAACGAGGGGGTTGTGCTGGTGGGCTGAGGGGAGTCAATTGTAATTGTTTGAATATGAAAGAGACGAGTGCCCTCAACTTACATAGCCACATCCCTCGAATTGATTAGAAATGTCACTAATTCAGTACGACATTGGGATGGGTCTTCTCGGACGAGCATGAATGAGACTTGCTTATCGTGATGTGAACATCGCTCCATCTATTCATCTGTCACCTACCTGATTTCTTTTATCTCTATCATGTCCTGTAGTCAAAACGCAGATGACAGTGCAACGTAGAGAATAGTAAACCCAAATTCCGATCCCCGCTGTATGCTAATAGTTCTCTCGTCACTGGTCGATCATCGGTCAACCTCTCACGATCTCACCCCAACGATTGCAGCTAGCAAAGTGTTGCCACAGGCACTTCCTCGATTACTCCGCCTGATTCGGACTGCCATATGTAACTGAACTCGTCCCAGTTAATAAAAGCCACCCCCTTTCTGTAATGTCCTCTTGACGGGATGCTTGCGGGATGCCTCTTTGTCAGCAGCTTTGTCTAATGTAGTGAATAGCCGCGTTTCGAGTCATTAAAAAAAAATTGATCGCCTAGGCCCGAGATGCGAGCCAAAATGAGCGCTGAATCACCTAGAAAGAGGAACATCGACACAACTCTTTACTTGTAAGCCACATGTCGTCTCGGAACTAGAAGTCGAGCCTGGAAAATGAATCCAAACATGTGTGGCGAGAACCTCGGATACCGTTGGGGAAAGAAGACCGTAAGAACATGTCTCGGCGGGGGACGAATAATGTGCCACGTATCGAGCCGGAGACGCGAGAAGATAGCCGGTGAGAACTAAGTTCACGCAGGTGCGATATCGGCCAGGATGCCTGGGATGGGTAGCCCAAGTCATACTGTCCCTCATTTCCCGGCCGTCTGGCTCCACAACTTTCAAGGGTATCACACCCTTCTTGAACGGGACGGAATACTGTGCGACACAAAGGACGACCGAGGCGCCCCTGAAGCTCCTGGCTGCCAGACAACCAGCACCCTTGGCGTACTCGGGAAGATGACCAACCGCGATTGTCGTTCCGGTGGAGAAGGGCGACGCGGAACAGGTGACCACTGACCTTCTCAGCTTCGACATGATTATCAAGAAGGCGTTCGCAACGAGTAAGAAAGAGAAATCAGGCTTGGGAGACACAGATAACAATAAACACCGTGGAGGATCAGCAATCCTGTAATGAACTTGAAATGCTTCGAACACACAGTATTAACTAGGTTCGAGTTGAAGATGGCCACTCGAACTGGAAATCCTATCCGAGGTAAATCTATGACATCGCCGAGGGTTTGGCGGGTTGAGCACTACCCCTGTGGCATGTGAGTTAGGCTTGCTCAGCACAACCTAGAGAAAGTAGGAGAAGGTGATGGAATGGAGGATCCATAGCGTAAGCTCACGATACCCGGTTCTGGAACGTTCAGGATTGGCCTGCGTGAAACGGCGTGGCCGAGCTACCACGGGTACCAAGCCATTGTTTGTGTCTGCTTAGAATAGAAGCCTTCAGCACTTGACCATTGTCACATTGTTCACGGCAAAGGTTCCTGCGTCGACTATCAAACGTCTTAATCCTCTCTCCATTCTCTACTCTTCGCCAACGCCACTACTTGGCCTGTAATGAGCCGTTGCGGGTCCATCACAAGACCCTTGACGCAGTAACTACCGCAAATGAACAACTTGCTTTCCTTGTCCGTACGCCTTTGGGGCTACCAAATGCCAAGTTCCAACTCAGCTCCCACCGGACTGGGCTCGTAGAATCCACGCTTGACACGGAGTGCCGTTATTTTCAGACTGATGATCCAGCCGCTATTTCGCTAACTACTCACTCGTCCCATCTCCCCATCGACGATTTGGGCAGGTGGAAATGGCATATAACACCCACTACCCCGAGCTTTCCACCAGTACTCAAACTCCTCTGCACTCCTCCAACAGCGTGTAGACATGTCCTCTCCAGAGCCACTAACTAGTCGTAACAATGACAGCTCCCGAGGAGGCGCTCTTGGGCCTTATGGTCCCATGTCTCCAGCGCAAGGGTATGGACCCAAGACTGATGACCCAGTCTCTTACCAGCGCTACTTCACCCGCATTGCCAACCCGGGCCCTACGTGAGTCGTTTTCCAAGCTTCCCCGCCTTCGTCATCATGTATTCATTCCTTCTGTTTAGCGGAATGTGGGCATTCGCCTTGACTGTATTCCTCTGGTCCTTCTACAACGTCGGTGCTCGTAGCGTAAACTCTGACGTTGCGATTGTCGGTATGGGTCTTTTCGTCGGTGGTCTCGCTATGTTCATGGCTGGAATGTGGGAGTTCCCGCGCGGCAACGTTTTCGGATCGGCTTGTAAGTATTTTGATCCGACGTTTTAATGTTGTGTTCCTGACATCACGCTAGTCTTCACTCTCTACGGCTCCTTCTGGATCTCCTATGCTGCCAGCCTTGTTATCCTTGGTGTGAATAACTTTGACACTGAAGTGCCGACGACCCGGGATGCCCTTGGTCTCTATCTCATGATTTGGTTCATCATCACATTCTTCTTCTTGTAAGTGTCGTCCATGTAATTCTTCTCTGAGGATCCCCCTAATCTTCTTCCTCCGCCAGCCTCGCTGTCATCCGAACCAACATCGCCTTCTCTCTCCTGACGTTCTTCTGGGGTCTTTCCTACATTATGCTTTCTACTAGCTATTGGTCTAACCATCACCGCCAAGAGTACGTATCGAAGCTTCCTTGCAAGGTCATTCGAAACTAACGTATCTGTGGCGCAGGTTACGAGATGCTGGAGGTGCCTTTGGCTTCGTCACTGCGCTTATTGCACTTTATATCGGCTTGAGCGAGGTTCATGGATCGGAGTACAACCTCATCCGTATGCCTCTGGGTAACTTGGGTGCTGCTCGTTCGGTCTAAATGACTGTTTTGTATTACTGTTATGTCTCTGATGACCTTGCTTTGTACGACGATAGTAGTTCACATTTAATATCATTTGCTTCATCAAGTTTGTTTAGTTTAGGAATGATGTGTTAGTCGAGTGTGCCTGAGTACTATAATATTTAGCGCTGATATGAATACATCTCACCTATAGCCTTTGCTGTATCGTTCGGCTAGGAACCTTCGGTCTGTATACTTGACGGTATGTGATGTATTGGCTTCAACAGTCAATGAACACATGGCGGCTTCGCGAACTATTGGCAGCAGATGATGAACATAGTACACCCCAGCCAGTTTAAGTCTTACCTTTGATAGGATATAGCTCATCTACTTCATAGTTATAGCTGAGTTCGCATGTGACCATCACTAGATCGAACGTGATCAAAGCCAGTCAAATCAAACATTGAAGCATATATAGACAACACTAGGCAGGCCTAGCCGTGCCTTCGGCACGGGGGGGAGAGTTTTGGACTTTTTAAGCACAAAACTAATTTCAACACTACATAACAACAATTTAGGTTACCTATAATTTGTTTAGGGCAGGTCAAGTTGTGGAGATATAGTGGCCCGAAGTTTCCTGCATCACTTAGAGGGTGAAACAGGCAGTTTTGGTAAAGTGATCAGAATTGCATGTATGTAGGCTCATTTTGTGCGGAAAATTAACTCAAATAAGGTGGAAAAGAAATCATGTTCATCAGTGTCCTGGTTGCTGAGTTATACTCTTATTATCAGAATATATTTACAAACTGTTATCCTAAGTCAAGTCAAGTCTACCAAATACCTCTTTGTATACTACATTCATAGTCCTTGCATGCTCATTCTGCTCTAGTAATATCACCTTAATTCTCTCCCCTGATGTACATCTATATAATGCTACATATAACTGTCTATGTGAAAATACAAATGTTTTCAAGTTAATTCCAACATGTCTCACTGACTGTCTCTGTGACTTGTTGATAATCATCACAAATGCAAGATGAACTGGGAATTGCCTGTGCTTCAAGGGAATGGGTAGGCTCTCAGCTGATGGCTGTAGTATGATTCTTGGTATCAGTACTATGTTCCCTGCAAACTTGGCATCCCCACTGATAATCCTACATTCCAACACTCTCCTCCTAATCTGTCTCACCATCATCCTTGTTCCATTACACAGTCCCTTTGATGGATCCAGATTCCTCAGAAGCATCACTGGACATCCAACCTTAAGCACCAACTTTGCCAGAGGCAACCCACTTGCTCTCAGAGAGTTGAGATACTCTGGAGGATAGGGTTGATATCCATTCATCAAATTGTTCTCCAGCTCCACAGAGTCAGCACTCATGAGTACATGTGGATCCCCAGGAAACTTGGCAAGGATAGAGGCATTAATGTCATCAACCTCATCATTTCTGGCAGAAAGAATTGTCCTGTCCAGGAAATACTGATCAGTTCTGTGAGGGAGGTTGATTTGAGGATAGATAGAGGTGATCAAAGCATCCATGTCTTCACAGCGCATTTGGGGAGGGAGTTCTATAGTCTCATTTGCATCCAAGTTTGTCCCAGCTCCAATCTCCAGTAACCAAGCTGCATGGCAGTCACTTTCTGGTGTCCTATCCAGTCTCATGTTCTGAGTCAAGTAGTAGATCTCAATGGCTCCCCAGAGATCACTTCTATACAAAGAGGCTCCAACAATGATTTGTCTTGATCCTCTTAGTACCATAGGAAGTGTTTGTCTAAAGTCACCTCCAAATACTACAGTAATACCACCAAATGGAGAGTCCTCCTTCTGAAGTAAATCCCTAAGACATCTATCTACAGATTTAATCCTAAATCTATATTGTATTGGGACCTCATCCCAGATAATGACTTTTGTCTTCTCCAATACCTTGTGCATCTGAGAATTGCGTTTGACTGAGGCCACTGATGCTTCATTAGCAGGAATGGAGATTTTAAACACAGAATGGGCAGTTCTACCACCTTCAAATAGCAAGACAGCAATACCTGAAGAGGCAACACAAAGAGCTACATCTCCTCTTAACCTCACAGCTGCAGCAATGGTGTTATAGACAAAGGTTTTACTACCTCCACCTGCACTATGAACAAAGATCATCTTGCCCAAGTTATTGGTTACTGAAGTGAGGGCTACATCATAGACAGATCTTTGCTCAAGATTGAATGATTGAGTATTTCTCTCAATCATAGCTGCCAAATTATGTTGGTTATAGGCAAGCTCAGCTGCAAGAAGGAAGTTGTTATCAAGGTCTTCCTACTGTTGTCCATCCTCTGGGCCCTGAGGTAATAGCATTGGTGGATAATCCCTAAGTTCTTATAAGAATATTACTTGATAAATGAATACTATAGACATACCTAAGTGTTTTGCCAGACTTCATAAGAATTTTGTTCAACAAATGGAGACCATAGTCATAAACTTGCTCCTCTGTAAACACTCTTCCCTCATAATGTGGGTTCCTTCCCAACCAATGTCTAACATCATCACAAAGCTTGTCCCTATGATTCTCCCAGAGAGTCTGAGGTGCTATAGGATGACAGTGTTGAAGAATGACTGCAAATAGTCTGCGAAGTGAACTTCCTGTCTGCATATCCCCAGCTTCCCTCAAACACTGAGCCCATTCCCTATCATCCTCCAAGAGACCTTTAGCTATACATGCTTCTTTATAGGTGTC
Source organism: Podaxis rugospora (assembly GCA_018524415.1). Taxonomy (NCBI): domain Eukaryota; kingdom Fungi; phylum Basidiomycota; class Agaricomycetes; order Agaricales; family Agaricaceae; genus Podaxis; species Podaxis rugospora. Next base: position 21,351 of record JAEUWL010000401.1, read on the forward strand.
ATAGATGATATTATCAAAGGTCCTGAGGTTTTCAAAGGATGTAGCACCAGTTACTGTGGTCAAGAGCATCCTTAGATAAAAGCGCTCCCTCTGGTTTGGAGATGCAAAATATATCCTCCCAATTGTATCACCTCTCTCCCTTATCTTCCATTTTTTTCTTTTTTTTACATACACCCAATATCTTGGAAAGTCTTGATAGAGGATATAGTTGGCTGTCTCAGGATAATTTTGGTTGGCCTCAAACCAAGCTGTAAGAGGTGTCCTGTTGATATTTGGCCTGGCTATAACCTGAGCTGGATTCTCTCCTGGTTCAAAATATACCAGCTGTTGACCCTCCAAATGTACAGGCAACCTGATGACTGTTGGAGACTCTGCATGCATAGGAAACTCCATAAGATGCCAAATTGCTTCAACTGGAGAAACATATCGAGAGGCAAGGTGTTCAGTGATTTCATTCCTCTCCTGTTGATGTCCTACTAAGATTTCAGTAATGATCCTATTATCAACATATGAACAGATATCTTACCTGATGAGATTTCAATAGTAATCCTATCATATCCCTTGTACAGATACTTGTGGACATATTTGATAGAGTCAATGGATGCACAGATTTCAACATTAATATGGCAGTTGTATTTGGTACTGAGGTAGGCATTGTATGGTACTACTCTTCTATTGTCAAAGATGACACCGTTCTTGTCAAAAGTGCATCCATTGTCAGGCCTGGCATATTTTGGATATCCATTTTCTCCATATTCAGTGGTAGGATTGAACTCCTTGGGAAATCCCTTGGTACACTTTCCATTGGCCATACACTTGGCATTAGGATGGTCAGGACCACAGGGACCATGGAGCATCATAGAGGTGACAACTCTGTGTAACTCAGGATGAGGAATAGGATCAGGGATTTGAGCTGAAACCATGGAGTCCACATGTAGGTTGTCTCTGATCTTGTCAGCTTGATCCAGCCAAATTAAAAGGTGCATGTGGGGTAATCCTCTCTTTTGAAACTCTATTGTATGCACCATTGCCACACATCTCCCAAAAAGACCCTCCTTCACTTCCTTCAACAAAGCTTTCTTCTTCTCTTCAAAAACTCTCCCAATAATGTCTGGCCTATCTGTTGTACTTTGTTTTGCCCCATTATTATCAACCAACAATACCTCCTGTACTTCTGGCCAGTTGGGGTTGGCAGTCATGGTCAAGAAGAGATCAGGTTTCCCAAAAGCTCAACAAATAGCCATAGAGTCCTGGAAGAGTTGGTTCATATAGCATTCACTCCCAACATGAGATGATGGTAGAATAACTCTCTGGCCATAATTTTCCAAGTTTTGGTCTCCAACAGCAGCATCCTGAAGACCTTGATACACCTCAGCTCTAAGCTCCTTTTGGTGAGTGCGATACCAGTTGAGATTACTTTGCTCAACAGAAGCCCAAGCATCAACCACAAATTGCTGGAAGAGTTTGCCTGCCCAAAACAGTGGTGGTTGGAGACCAGGTCGAATATGGAAGCGATATGCATAATAACACCGTTGAGTTACTTTGCTACTCCGACGATTATTCCCAGCACCAATTTGAGCTGGAATATTGGTATGCCAGCCAGTGTCACCATAAGGAAATAGTAGGACATAGTGAAGTGGGGAGTATAATGGACTGAGATTGCTGATCCTCTGCAGTTGGCCACCATGAAGTCGCAATACAATATCTCTATGATCTGAGACATTTGCATCTCCAGCATCTGGAATAATAACTGAGATCTCATCAACTGTTGGAGCATTGTATACTCTGAGATCAGCTCCAGGATTAACCCTTAGCCTAGCATAAATATTGTGATGTTGATCTGGAGGCTTTTCATTCATGATTTGAAAAACTTGGCGGTATACAGTGGCATAGGGATTGTGTTGGTGTAACATTCCTTGGAGTTCATTCATAACAACAGGTTCACAGAGATTTTGATTGTTTTGCATGCGCAGGGGAAGTTGTTCAGCAGGATCATGGATGTATATTTGTGCATAGGAAGGAGCTTGATCATGGGGAGGAATAAGAGCTCCAGTCAGGTGGTAAAGTTCTCCACTAATCTTGAAACAGTATGGGCCTGATGTCCTTGTGATTGACTGGTCAATTTTTGCTCCCAGAGATGTAAAGGCCAGTGCAGAGTTATAGCGTCGAATGTTGGCCTTAAAATGACCAGAAAAGGGGCTCAGACCACAAAGCAAGTTCCTCAACTCAACAGTCATAGGATGGTATGGCTGGAGGATGATCTGGCCTTGTAAACAACACATCCCAAACTTCAGATTAGCTCTTGTAGAGGAAGATAGCTTTTCTGACATGAAGTGGAGAGCATGACATTTAGGACACTCTACATTCATGGGACCTAGATAGTGAGGTTCTAGAGGCTCCAAGTGAGGTTGACATGCTCTTGGGACATGATTTCTTCTAGGAAAGGGAGGGGGAGGGGGTTCAAGATTCTGGTGGTTATCCTGCCAATGTCTAGCCATTTCTTCATCAAGAGCTTCTTGTAGAGCTGGTGGAATAGGAGGGAGAGGAGGTTGGGGTTGTTCCAAAGCTGCAAGCTCCTGTGCATCAAGAACATCATTTTGAGGCAAAAAGTGTCCATCTTCATTTTCAAGTCCAGCCATATCATTCTCATGTTCCTGGCCCCACTGTTGCAATAAATCTTCAAAGTGTTGAGCCCCAGCCTGCTCCTGTTGTTCCTCCTCTTCAGCCAACTCTCCCCTTCTCTCCTCAGCCAATGCTTCTTCCTGTTCTCTAATCCTTCTCAATCTATCAATTTCTTCTCTCCTAGCAATTTCTTGTTGTTGTGTTTCCTCAGCCAACTGTCTCCTTCTCTCCTCAGCTAGTGTCTCCTCTAGTTCTCTAACTCTTCTTCTAGCAATTTCATGTTGTTGTTCCTCCTCAGCCAACTGTCTTCTTTGAACTTCTTCTCTTCTCTGAACTTCAGCTGCTTCTCTCCTCAAAGCTTCTTCTCTATCATTTCTGAGGTTCTGTTCTATCTGTGCTATCCTAGCTCTTTGAGTACCATCAATTGGAGGAGCTAATGCTCTATTCCTGCCTCTACCCCTGCCTCTGCTTATAGTAGGAAGAGCAGATAACTGTGCTCTTATTTCATTTACTGATTGTCCTAATGGCCTATCCCAATTTGCAGGAATCTCAGTCTAGGGTATACTGTTCAAAATTGCTTGAATATTAGTACCCCTAATAACTAGCTCAACTGTATGAGATGGACTAGCAGAAGACTGAACATTTAATGCCTGTTGTAACTGAGGTAATTGATGTGTTAATAAATGGTTATAGCTTTCAGGGATTATAGTTTGTAGAATTGCAGCAGTAAGTTAAACATCATAAGCAATTTGTGGTGGAACAGTAGATATAGCTTAGTCATGATAATTATCTGGATCAGTCATTTACATATGATGCAAACAATCTTTAGCTCGGCCCTCCTGATGTATTCTTTCTGAAGTAGTAGATGGAGAAGGTGGTAGAGGTAGTGGAGGATCTCTGGTAAATAATAAGTCTGAGTTAAATTTAATAAGAATAAATAATAATAGATACATATATATATAACCAGTGATAAAATTAGATAGAGAGTACAGGAAAAACAACACAAAAAGTGGGTGAAAAAGTTGGGAAGAGGAATAATGTATCCTAATATGTTTGCTGTATAGGTGGACTGATAGTCTTATACAGCTTACAAACAAATTGTCTTGCTTTAATACAAAATAATGCAGAATTTGGAATAGAAATGGTAGTTTTAAGGCTAGATGAGGTAACATACTCATACGACTTATAGTCACACTTGAAATGGGTGAGGTGACATGCTCACATAACCTACAATCATGCTTGAAATGGGTGAGGTGATGCACTCATACAACCTACAGTTACGTTTGAGGTGGGTAAGGTGATGTGCTCACACAACCAATATCATAATCCAGAGTCTCTTGCTAATAGTAACCACACTAGGCCAACAATCCTGCCTAAGCTATGGCGACTGCACTGTCTCCGAAGATAGAGTACTAAGTTCTTGACAATCTATGATAATTTGGGTACAGATAGACTCAATGTTTCTATACTCTCTTACACTTCCAAGTATAACATAGTCAGACTACCAAATTAACTCTAGACTAATACAGAATTTGTAGGAGATAGCAATCAGGGTTTCAAATGATGTTCTGGAACAGTAGAAATAATTATGTAAGTGTTTCTCTAAAGCTAGAGGGAAGAATAATAGGGGAGGGAAGAATGAAAGGGGAATGATAGGGAATATGGCTGGTCTTATCTATGTGTTGTAGCAGAATAATAGAAACTATGATAGAGTAATGGTTAATGAGCCTAGATATGGCTAGCTCTAGCCATTAGGTATCAGGCATCAGGCATTAGGTATTAGGCAGCCATCAGCCATCAGCTATCAGCCATTAGCCATCAAGCAGGCATCAACTATCAGCTAGTCATAATTGCTTCTCTAAAATGATAAATCCTATGCTATACTGAGATAATCCTATGCTTTTCTGACTAAGCTGACTAATCCTCTCACCATTCCCAGGCTTTGTTCTACTCTTTATACTAAGCTGAGGCCCGTGCCTTTAGCACAGACATTAACTTTTGTACTTCTAGTTACTTTTATACTTCTAGTTACTTTCATCCTCATAGTATTTTCATCCTCAGAATCATTAAAATTAGTCAGTCTTACATTCAGCTTTTACTATAAGTTTGATTTCTATGTCTTTGGCACTGTCTGAGTTTGTATTGAAGTTCCACCTCC